>JAUKWC010046254.1:0-10234 GCA_032356245.1 Endocladia muricata | reverse complement strand
TTGGTACAATCACCGTCGTCACAGCCGGGATCAACGGGAGGTGTTCCGGCGACACAATCACAACCATCCCATGTTTCTAATCCGTTGGTACAATCACCGTCGTCACAGCCGGGATCAACGGGAGGTGTTCCGGCGACACAATCACAACCATCCCATGTTTCCAAACCGTTGGTGCAATCACCGTCGTCACAACCCGGATCAACGGGTGGTGTTCCTGCGACACAATCGCAACCGTCCCATGTTTCTAAACCATTGGTGCAATCGCCGTCGTCGCAGTTACCTGGATCGGGAATAGGCAGTCCAATAGCGGGATCGCTATCATCACAATCTTCGGTGGTAATAACGCCATCGCAATCTGCGTCATTGGCAGCAGGGCCTTCGCAGGTTCCTGGATTGGTAACGGTGAAGGGAAATGAGCAAGGTGCATCCGCATCTTCTATGATAATATTTAAATCTGTGGTTCCAGCACTTCCATCTGCCGTAGTGAAAACAGTCGGAGTGCCATAAGTACCCGTAGTTGGGGTTACATTGTCGGTAGTAACATTGTATCCATTGACCAAGCCGTTGCCAGTTGGGTTTAATTCAAATGTAAAATAGTCATCACTGGGATCACAGGGTGTACCATTATCTTTGCAATCAATATTGGTTAGCCCGGCGTTATCAATAGAGCATACTCGAAAGAGAAAGCCATTTTCGTCAATATCGACCGTACCGCCACCGATATCAATATTACTCAGTTGGGTTGGGGTCAGACCAGTTTCGTCGTTACCAAACCGGATTAGATTGTTTCTAAAATTATTAATGGTCAGGGTGCCATTCCAGGTTCTGTTTGAGCTATTAGAAAAAGATAGGATATTAACACTTGGATCTACATTGAAAGTTATATTACCATTGCCTATTTGTACCCAATCTATGTTATTCTGGTCGGCATTGAAATCAAAACTAAATTCCGTATTCATGTTTTGAGCAAGTATTCCACCTTCCATACTGTTTGCACCATTCAGCACGACGGAGCCTGGATTACCCGTAAATCTGACACGGCTGCCACCGGGAAGGAATCCACCTGGAACCGTTGAATTGGAAACAATTCGGGTGGAGAAAATAGTAAAGGTTCCCAAATAGCCATCATTATTTGCCGTAGCACCAAAGGTGGCATCACAGCCTGAGAAAAAAGTAACGTTCTCGGAGCCGACGATCCGTCCATTGAAAAGTATTTCTGTACCTCCAAAAGTTTTAATTTTTGTCAGTTTATTAATAGTCAGCGTATTGTCGAAAACAATTTGATTATTCGCACTTTGAATATTCTCATTTTCTTGGACCTGAATGATCGGACTCGCTGTTCCTGCCGAGTTACTAAGAATGATATCCGCCGAAATATTCAGTGAAATTCCATTATCTGAGTCGTTTACCAGAGAAATAATATCGCCGGGAGTATTAGTATTGATATCGATGGTTAGCACACCGGGACCCGTAACGTTTATATCTGAGGTGAAGAAATTCCGGACGTCAATACTGTTAATCGTATAGTTGTTGTCTACCACCGGACCAGGCCCCAGATTGGCAGTTTCCAGGTTGTCATCAGCAATCTCACCGTCCTGCCAGTTGGCTGGATTGCTCCAGTTGGAGGTGGCTCCATTGTTAGTGAAGTTGCGTAAAGTTTGACTATACCCAACGGAAATGTAAAATATGGTAAGTACGATGGAGATCAGACATTTCATAGTTTGGGTTATTCGGTAGGGAATGAAACAGTGTAAGACTTATACAAAATAAAAAGGGGATCGGCAGAAAATGAGGTTTAACTTAGAAAAGACGACTTTATTCTGTTGACATTCCAAAGTTTAGAAATCAGATAGAAAGATTTGTATCTAATAGTCAGGAAAATGTATTTCTAAGTTTAAAAAGGGGCGTTAGACGTCCTTTTACGCGGGAAAAATTATACAAAATTGATATATAACAGGTACAACACTATTTTTAAAAATGTACGGACGGAGAGAGAATACCGGAAAGGGATATTAAATTTTTATTTTTTGTTTTATAATGGGTGAGCAATAATTACGGGTAAAATGCTTAGTTCACCAAATATCAGTCATTATAATCAATTCGTAATCCTTATCACAAATCTCGGATATTGATTGAAACATAAGTTAGCTTTAATTAAGCATAACCGCAAAAATGTTTTATTTCAAAGATAGATTTTATTAAACTTTTTTTCCTAAAAACCCAAAACCACCTCCATCTCCTGAACATTCCCTAAAAATCCCTACTTTACGAAAAAAAAGATGGATTTATTTGTTATTGCTTCGATACTCATTGTGCTCTCTGCGCTCTTTGGCTATATCAACGTCAAGTTTCTTAAATTACCCAACACGATTGGTTTGATGATTGTGGCGATCCTGTTTACCGTGGGATTGTTCTTGACCAGTCTGGTGAATCCTACCTTACTGAATATGGCGGAGCGATTGATCGGAGCGATAGATTTTAAAACCGTTTTGTTGGACGTTATGCTGGGATTTTTGCTCTTTGCGGGCGCGATGCATACGAATTTTGATCAGCTAAAAGTGCAACGGTGGCCGATCCTGTTATTTGCGACGGTGGGTGTCTTGACATCGACCTTTTTAGTAGGTGGTATGAGTTATTACTTGTTTATGGCGTTGGGTCACGAGGTAGCATTTATTCATTGTCTGTTGTTTGGTGCCTTGATTTCTCCCACCGATCCAATTGCGGTACTCGGGATTATGAAAAAGGCGGGGGTACCCAAAAAATTAGAAACCAAGATTGTCGGAGAATCTTTATTCAACGATGGAGTAGGGGTAGTTATTTTTCTGACCATTTTTACCATCGCAAGTGCGGGTAGTGGAGATGGTGGCCACGGCGGCAGTAGCTTTAACGATATCGCTACTTTATTTGGTCAGGAAGTCTTTGGGGGAATAGCCTTTGGAGGAGTAATTGGATGGATTACGTTCAGGTTGTTAAAGTCGATTGATGATTATGAAATTGAAGTGATGATCACTCTGGCTTGTGTGATGGGCGGATACGTGTTTGCCCACTATTTACATTTGTCGGCGCCACTGGCCATCGTGGTAGCGGGATTGATTGTTGGAAATGATACGGTAAGAGGAACTGCCATGTCAAATATCACCGAACAATTTGTCGATAAATTCTGGGAGTTGGTGGACATTCTGTTAAATGCTTTACTCTTTGTTTTAATTGGATTAGAATTACTCGTTCTGACCTTTGAAATGAGTTTTCTAATTGCGGGGGCCATCGCCATCGTGTTGGTATTGTTCGCCCGATTTTTATCCTTAATTATTCCGGTAAGAATATTCTCAAAACGATTAGAATTTCTACCGCATACTTCTACCATTATGACCTGGGGCGGTTTACGCGGAGGAATTTCGATTGCGCTTGCTTTGAGTCTGACCGACGAAATGAATCGGGATTTGATACTGACGGTTACATACGTGGTGGTCGTTTTCTCCATCATCGTACAAGGATTATCGATCGGTAATTTGGCGACCCGTTTATTAGGAAAGGAAAATATGGTGGTTAGTGAGGATGGGCATTGAAAAAAAGTTGATTATGATAAAAAGGATACTTAAGATTTTGGCAGTTATTATTTTAATATTGATGGTTTTTCCGGGAATTACTCTTTATACTATTTTTAACAATTTCAAAAAATTAGAAACCGTAGAAATTGGAAACCATTTTACCAGAGATACCATTCCATTTTTCTATACAGACCTTGGACATATAGCGGTTAATGTGAAGCTTCAGCGAAGTAAAGAGACCTTTCCTTTTATTGTAGATAGTGGAGCATCCAGTATGATATTTAAAAATCATATTTCGGAATTCAATCTAAAAACCAAAAGTATTGGTCTTGGACGAGGAACAAATGGTAGCTATTTCTTTACAAAGATCAAAAAGGTAGATAGTATTCAAATTCACTCCTTAATTTTCAAATTTGAAATACTATTCAATAGATTCTCTTTTTCTGCAATTTGATCACCAGGTAAAAAGAGTTCCGGTGGTAGCCGCTCCCAAAAATGTAAACCTGGTAGGCCTAGGTTTCCTGAAAAATTATAAAACAACGATAAATTGGCCCGATCAGCAACTAATTCTGGAACCTTATGAAATAGAACCAGATTTCATCAAAAAAACTTTTGGTTTTAATATCCTTTATGATGAAAACCTGGAAAAGATCATCATACACTCAATCACAGATGACACGCCAGCTAATAAAAAGGAATTGCCTCTAAACTCAGAAATAATTACGCTCGATGGAATTAATTCCATCGATGAAACCAGTCTTTGTCAATTCAGAAAAATTATTCTCACAAAAGACACTATTGATCTTACGCTGAAGTCAGATGGAATAACAAAAAGAATACACCCTAATAAAGGAGCCGCTATTTTTTTAGTCAGGTACCTTATTTAGACCTGAAATTTTTAGAAATCCTTCGGTTTTTTTTAGCAGCTTCAATCAATCATTTCAGGGTTTTCAAATCACGGGTCGACTTGAGAGTCGTACTTAATAGCGCTGCTTTTTTCTTGTTTTCTTTTCTGTCACCTCTTTTCTTTAAGGATGGAACAGGGTTTTTGGGTAACCATTTTTTTAGTTTTGCGATCATCCCGGAGTGTTGATCCATCCCCGCCAGATTATTCCATTCGTTGGGATCATTTTTAAGATCATACAATTCCATGGCTCCTTTTCTGTGTTGAATAAAATGCCAGTCTTCGGTAATAACGGATGTTCCATTTTTCGTCACCGTGATGCCGGGGTAATCCCATTCCTGATCTGGATTTTTTAATAACGGAGAAAAATCGTGACCGTCTAATTTCTTTTTTGGTAATCCACAAAGTTCGATTAAAGTAGGGTAGATGTCGATTAGATTGACGGTTCTGTCACTGAAGGTCATTCCTTTTGTATCGGGCATTCTGACAAAGAACGGCATGTTAACCGTCTCTTCCCAGAAGGTATTTTTTTTAAATCGCATCTTTTCACCAACGTGATAACCGTGATCACTCCATAAAACAATGATCGTATTATCGGCGTATTTACTATTTTCAAAAGCATCAAATAAAACGCCCAGGCAAGCATCCACGTAAGTCACATTCGCTAAGTAGGCACGGGTCACTTCTTTTTCTAATTTATATTTTTTAATCCATTCGTATTCTGCGGTGGGTTTGAAAACGGGTTGGCCATTTTTGTTGACAATATCGGCTAAGTCGTCCTCCAGGATGGGTGGGACTTGTACCGTTTCCAAATCATATTTATCGAAAAATACTTGCGGTGCAAACCACGGTAAGTGCGGTCTGGTAAAACCAACGGCCATAAAAAAAGGTTTGTCAAAATCTCTTTGAAGTTGCTGGCTGGCCCATTCGGCGGATACATAATCCATGGTTTCTTCGAGCGGCTCTTTGCCGGGACCCCAACTGATATGACCGGACGCCTGCTTTTTGGGCGATTCGCCAACTACCTTTCCAGCAATCTTATTTTTTATATGACTATAAAGCTGTTTCGTTTTGACTTTAATCGGAGAAATTTTTTCCTGGTATTCATCAAATGCCCATTGCCCTTCGTCGCGTCCATCGGGCGTAAAATGTTTATGAAAAATTTTTCCGGTGGAAAGCGTATGATATCCATTTTGGGAAAAATATTCCGGTAAGGTAGCATGTGTTTGTACAACGGAAGACCAGCGCATATTGGTACCGTTATCATAAACGCCCGTATTATTCGGCATAAAGCCGGATAAAAGTGCCGAACGGGATGGACCACACATAGGTGCCGCGCAGGTGGCATTTCTAAAAACGATAGAACCCTTTTTACAAAATTTATCAATATTCGGGGTCTGAACTTGTGGATGCCCACCCAGTACGCCGACCCAATCTTTTAAGTCATCGACCGCAACGAACAGAACGTTAGGTAATGTTTGGTCTTTTTTTGTAATTGTCTGGTTGACCGTCTGATCACTTATTTTGCATGCAATTAGAAAGAGTACCACAAATAGAATCGTGAGTGTTGATATGTTTTTTTTCATGTTTATAAAAACTTTAAAACCTGAATAATTCCTTCCCTACCGCTTTGGTATTGGGGATATTTTATTAGCTTTAATCGTGTAAGTACGTGGACAAATTAATTTTATCTAAACATAATTTTGTCCAAGTACTTATTTTTAAATAGAAACGCACTTCTTTCCTTGTGTATGACAAAATACGCTTTTGTATCGATAAGGATAGATCTATTTACCATGTGATTAAAACTGTGAAAGTACAAATAATCTAATATTCGGAAACTACTTTCTTATTCATCAAAGCGAATCAAAGTTTCCATGAAAATGTCAGATAATAATTATTTAAAAAAATGTATACTATTTTATTGTTATTTAAACTTCAGCGAATGAGTAAGTACGTTATCCTGTCTTTGTGTTTTATAATATCTCTCAACGTCGGATGTCAACAAAAGAAAGTATCCTCCACCGAGATCGTAAAAAAGCCAAATATCCTCTGGATCTTTTCGGAAGATCTGTCCCCGTTTCTGGGTTGCTACGGAGATACCATCAATGCCGGTCATACGCCAGCGATTGATGGCTTGGCCAAAGAAGGTGTTTTATTTACGCGGACGTATGCTTCCGCGCCGGTTTGTTCGGCCAGCCGGTCGGCGATTATTACGGGGATTATGCAAACGACGACTGGTACTCATCATCATCGTTCCAGTCGAACTACCGACGGGGAAGTAGTTCCTCCCGATTTGAGAATTCATCTTCCAGCCGGGGTAAAGACCATTCCGGAATTAATGAGAGCGGCGGGTTACTTTACTTTTAATAGCGGAAAAGATGACTATAATTTTCATTACGACCGACGGGAATTATATACCGTTGGAACGAAAGAAACCTACAGAACGGGAATGAACGGCTGGCAGGGTAATACTTCTAACAGTAAAATTTCTTTTACAGAAAATACCTGGAAGGCCCGTCCTGATAAAGACCAACCCTGGTTTGGACAAGTCATGTTGCTCGGCGGAAAGTCCCGAAATAAATATGTTCCCAAAGCGGCGAAACTCGCTAAAACCGCGGTGCCGATGCCGTCGTATTTTCCGGATATTCCCGGTATGCGGCAGTCCTGGACCGAACATTATAATGCGATCCGTGGGACAGATACGAGGGTGAAAGAGCTGCTTGATTTACTGGCCGCAGACGGAGAATTAGACAATACCATTATCTTTTTCTTTTCTGATCACGGAAGCAATCAATCGCTGCGGCATAAGCAATATTGTTACGAAGGTGGCGTACACGTTCCGTTGATCATCAAAGGAAAACATCCGGTTTTAAAAAGTGGCGTAGTGCGGGACGAGTTGGTTTCGACGCTGGATATTTCTGCCACCACCCTGGCTTTTGGTGGTGTTAAAATTCCCGGTTATTTTGATGGTCAACCGCTATTTGGAAAAGAAAATAAGCCAAGACCATACGTCATCAGTGCGAGAGACCGTTGTGATTATACGATTGATCGCATTCGATCTGTTCGTTCGGATAAGTACCGGTATATCCGTAATTATTTTCCGGAACGCAATCGGCTGCAGGCCAATTACCGGGACAAACAAAAAGCGGTCAAAGCATTTAGAGAACAACACGAAGCAGGCAAATTAACCGCTTATCAGGAGCAACACTGGTTTGGTATCCGGGCGGAAGAAGAACTGTACGACGTAGAAAATGATCCGGATCAAATGAATAATTTAGCCACCAAAAAAAGATACGAGGCGGCACTTATTCGTCACCGAAAAATTCTGGAAAACTGGATAAAAGAAACCGGAGACAAAGGACAGAATCCGGAAGCCACCCTGCAATTGGAAGCCACCTACAACAAGTGGAAAGACCGAAAAGTATTTATGAACGCAGAAGTCAATCCCGAATACGATCAGTTTAAAAAATAAGAATGCGTGAAATATGTAGGATGTAATATAAGTTGAAAATATAGGGTGTTAGACTTTAATCCTGCTCAAAAAAATAAAGTCAAAGTATTTGAACTTAAACATAGCGACTCTCTTTAAAAAAATTTTACACCCAACAAATAAGTAATAAAATGCAATATCTATTTACCAACCTTTTCAAAATAGAATCTGTTCTTTCTATTGTAATTTTTCTGCTGGTTTCGAATAATACCAATGCGCAAAATGCCGCTGACTTTTATACGCCACCCACAACGTTTGCTCAAACTAAAAATCTGGTAGATGATTTTGGGGTAGACAATGATTTTGCTACGGACGACAGCGAAAAATTTCAAAAAGCGATGAATGCAATGTCTAAGAAGGGAGGTAAATTAATGGTACCAAAAGGAAATTACACGCTATCAGAAATTGTGATGAAATCGAACGTGCATATCGTCCTTGATCCGGAAGTAGTCATTCGTCCTTCGCACCGGGCAAAGCAAAAGAATTACAGCATTTTTACTTTTGGTAGAAAAAAAGGGAAGGTAGAAAATATGAGCATGACTTCCAGTGACCCGGAGAAAATGTATACCGTAGATTTGACACAAACCAATAACAAAAATGTAGCTGTATTTGCGTTGCGGAATATTGAAAATTTTAGATTTTCCGGTGTGTTGATAAAGGATATTCAAACCAGATTTTCTTCTTTTACCCTGGGCGTTACACAGCAGGCAGACGGTGTTTTTTATCCACAAAATGGAATTATTGAAAACTGCTCGACAACCAATGCCGATTACGGTTATGGGCTGATACAATCGCAGGCGTCTAAAAATGTATTGTTTAGAAATCTGAGTGGCCAGGGTGGCGTAACGCTTCGTCTGGAGTCCGGAGAAACGAAAATGAACAACCTCCAAATCGGTGGTAATCATGATGTTCTAGCCAAAAATATTGCGTGTCACGATGGAAATGCGGCCGTGATGATGTCGCCCCACGCCATGGAATGCGGGATCGTAACCATTGATGGAGTGACCGCAAAAAATTGTGGGTTTGGCGTACGAATCGGTGGAGGCTACGTGGCCGGAAAATACAGAAAAGACCTCGATTTAAAACCAGGCTTTTTTGATCCCGCTTCTTCCATCAAAAACGTCACCGCAACTTTCGGAAAAACGGCACAAGTAAAACCAAAACATTATAAATACATTCCACTAAAATATCAAACAGCTACCCATACTGCGGACACACCCATCACCAATACCTTTAGTAATCCTGATTCCAGAAAAAAGAAAAATGCAAGATTGGCGGTATCCATTGCGGCCGTTGGTTATTTCTCGGGCAAAGAAGTTATTTGTAATAACAAAAATGGTCAGGTCGAAAAAATACCTGCGTCTTTTACCATTAATATTGATGAAAGTACCATTAAGGCAATTGGTTTTGAAGATCAAAAACCAGTAATTGATTTGACGGATGATGTGCTGAGTGATTGTGAATGTATGGAATAGAGTGCTGCATCAGAAAAATTTTATACAAGCCAAAAACTTAAAACAATCCAAATGAAAAAAATACAATTTATGATTGCTACCTTTTTCATTCTCTTAGTTCTTAACGGTAGCGGCCTCCAAGAAACAACCACGGCCACCGGAAAAAAACAACCACCCAACATTGTTTTTCTTCTGGCCGATGACATGGGATACGGTGAGTTAGGAAGCTACGGGCAGGAAGTAATCAAAACGCCTTTTCTGGATAAACTCGCCGCCAAAGGATTAAGATTTACGGATTTTTATGCGGGTACGGCCGTTTGCGCACCTTCCCGTGCCGCCCTTATGACGGGTAAACACGCGGGACATAGTACGATCAGAGGCAATCGAGGTTTTGTTGGTGAAAAATGGAGTCGGATGGCCCTCCAGAAATCGGAGATAACATTGGGTGAAATGTTGCAAGCGGCCAACTATCAAACCGCCATGATTGGCAAATGGCATCTGCATGCTGAGCCGTCGACATTTGATTTCTACACGGTGTTGCCTGGACAGGGCTGGTATCACAATCCGGAATTTCTGGTTCGTGGCGAGAAGTCGTGGCCGAACAACCGGTTCCGGGTACGCGGACATTCATCCGACGTGATCACCGACCTCTCGCTAAAATGGCTGAACAACCGTGAGCAAAAGGACAAACCGTTTTTTCTGATGCACCACTTCAAGGCACCGCACGACGATTTTGAAAATGCCGAACGTTATGATTTTCTTTATCAGAATGAAACGATTCCCGAACCCGAAAGTCTGCGCGACCGCGGCAACCACGGTCCTGTTGACTCACAGG
>JAUKWC010046243.1:0-10237 GCA_032356245.1 Endocladia muricata | reverse complement strand
CGCCGCATATCGTCCCCTCCCAATCGCCATCAGCTCCATCCCCTTCACCGCCATCGGCAGCACCGCCAACACATCACTCAACCCCGCATACAGCAGAAACCCCCCCCAGCCCGTCTCCGCCACCGCCGCCACGGGCAATAACTTCAACACCATCGGCAACGCCAAGATCGCCACATTCGCGGGCGACATTGCATCGGCCACCTGTTGCACCGAGTGGTCACCCATTTCCAGCGCGTCGCGCAGCGCTGGCAACGTGTCCATGCCCATTGGCAGAAACTGCGTCGGCGTGCTGGCCCCCTTCCCCCGCGCCACCATCGTTGTCGTGCGCGCCTCCGTTCCCCCGCCCGCGTTCTCCATCCGCGGCAGTGTCATGTGCGCCGCCACAAGCTCTTGCTTGGCATTATCCCATGCGTGCCACTCGGCGACATACGCGCGCGTCCAGTCGGGCAGCCACTTGATCGGGTCGGCATTCGTAAACGCCGCGCCCACGTGCCAGACGCCGCCCAGACGGAAGGCCGTGACGTGGGATATGTCGCACGCCTGCAGACCGCGCG
The DNA here is from genome assembly GCA_032356245.1 of Endocladia muricata. Taxonomy (NCBI): domain Eukaryota; phylum Rhodophyta; class Florideophyceae; order Gigartinales; family Endocladiaceae; genus Endocladia; species Endocladia muricata. The sequence goes on along the minus strand of JAUKWC010046243.1, from coordinate 9,683 downwards.
CGTACGGGTGGGGCCCAATGGGTTGCACGCGCGTCCAATTGCGTGGGGCAAGGTCGAGCAGGTCGTCGACGTGACGGGCAGCCTCCGCGGGGCGGGAGAGAATGAGGGCGTGCAAGTGTGCAGGCGTGAGCGGGGCCGGGAGGTGGTGGAGGTCTGTGACGCAGGGGCGAGAGAAGTCGAGAGGCCAGCGACGGTTTGCAATGTGGTGGCGTGCAGCCGAGAGCCAGGCCGGGTTGCGCGAGTTGCAGACGGGAAAGGGCGGGATGGCGCGCGGGGCGGCGCGCAGGGCGGGGAGGAGGTGGGCCTCAAGGGCGGAGAAGTGGGCGAGGAGGGAGCGGGTGGGGGTGAGGAGGTGGCGATGCGAAGTGTACAGACGGGCAAGGGGGGCGGAGGTGGAGAGGGAGAAGAGGCGGTTGATGGAGAAGTCGGTGCGGGGGGTCGGGGTTGGGGAGGGGGAGGGCGTTGGGACTGCTAGAGAGAAAGGAAGGAACAGGAGTATGAGGAGGGGGAGGAGGAGCGGGGGAGGGGGCATGGTCTTCCAGACGCGGGATAGGGCGGAGGCTGCACCAGTCGAGAGGGCACTACACTACGTGCGTGGGGTGGGGATGTGGAGAAGGAGTGAGGAGGGCGGACTGGGGAAAGGGAGGAGGCCGAGGAGGCCGAGGAGGACGAGGGGGAGGAGGGTGACATGAGAGGTGGGGAAGGAAGGAAGGTGTTAAGGTGGTGGTGGTGGTGGTGGTGTTGCGAAGTGGAGGTGAGCGGAGGATAGAGATTTGTGGGCAGTTGTTGCTGGCGGGGGCGGTACGGTACTGTATGTATGTATCGTATTAGAGGAGCGAAGCGAAGTTTGGATACGATCGGATGCGGCAATTGCATTGTTGGATCCACGCCAATGCATGTGCCTATTTATACACAAAGTAACACAGTCTGACCTGAGCCGTGACGCACGACGCGAAACGAATTGTCGTTCTGGAAAGCTAGCTGGGGTACAACACTACTGTTGTGATTTTATACATGGACAGCAGATGGTCACAATGACGTCTGAGTGCAATTAGAATGACTGACAAAAGCGAAATGCATGGCGTGTGCAAGCAATCGAGCAAATGCAATGCGGTGGAGCCTAGCGAAGCCCTGGAACGGGTGGATGGAAGCAGAGCGGTTTGAAACAGGCGAAGGGGCACAATGCGACGCTCGGCGAGCCGACACTGGCAGCGGGACTACAGTGTTATCACGGCGTCCACATGAGGTGGAAAGGGGAACTGCCGATGCGGGAGAATAGCTGGACTCAGGACGCGAGGAAGGCTAGTCAAGCGATTGGATGCAGAGATATAAAACCGGGCGAGTAGAGGCGACATAAAGGATAGAAGGCAACAGCCCAGCTTAATGCTGACCGACTTGTGTGTCAGACCCTCTGTCTTATCCCTCATATCCCAGCACCCTGTCTCATCAAACAACAACTGTACAGTACATGTACAGTCCTGGGCAATGATACCGGGGACTCTCTACACATTTTCTCCGTGGCTTTTCCAGTAAATTGCCCAGCAAGTGTGTTACGGCCAGCACGTCACAATCGTTTGCGACTACCCACACAATCTACAACGCCCACATCCCACCTCGTGTCTTTTGTACCGGCCGAAAGTCACAAATGAGGTACGAAACAAATGCAAAACGTATTCGTACATCTGCCTCGGAGAAATAGTAGTGTTGTAATGATGATGCAAAATTTGCAAGCGTGTACGCTTCGTTTTTGTACTTTTTGAGTTTTGAAGTGTAAGATTCGGCTTGAAGTATCTTACAAGCGGCACAACACAAACTAGTTTCGAGAAGTTTCTAGAACTTCAACCCCCATTCTGACAGAGAAGACCGAGAGTTTTCGAGTGATAGAAAACTCCAAGAAATTGGCTAATTTAAAGTTTAAATGATAACATGCCTTATACCCGCCTTTTGTAAGACGGAACCTACGGTAGACACTAGCTTCATGCATCATGCATCCAAACTCCCGATCAGACCACAGGGTTTTACAAAGAGAGAGAGAGAGAGAGAGAGAGAGAGAGAGAGCGTAGAACCATCACTCAAAGGTGCGTCAGTGCTGCGGTCTGCATTCGCGGTAGAGGCCCGCGCAAGCCCTTCATCTGCACAGTTCAATTCTGCTCTTTCAGTTCATACGCCGCCACTTTTCTTGGCTCACCGCAACCCGCTCCGCAGCACCCTACGGCACCATCCGTCTGCAAGCCGCTGGTGGACTCAGTTTCGTGTCTTGGTGTCTTGGTCTGTCGGCAGGTATCGATGTAAGAGCGATTGGGTGTGAACCGGGAAGAGGGTGTACTGTACGATATACTGTATATTAGAAGGCACTGGACATGCGTGACGAATGGATTGACGAGAGTAGATGTAAAGTCTCGGGGCGTGCGTTCGACGACCGTGACCAAATTTGATGACAGTTTGGCGTGAGGTAGAGTACACTTGTGCATTTTCTAACGAGCAGATGTGATGACGAATGAAAATGGGGATATCTGGATTTTTGTTTCATATTCCTCGCATCGGCAGAGACGAGGTGTGTAGCTGTAAACTAGGCTAGTGTAGTACTAGATTCTCGATGTGCACTTCACACTAGGCAATAGTTCCATGTAGATATTGCAAGCCGCTTCTCACGTCGGTCCACCGCGTCGATAGAACAATGCCTCCATACCCACGACTCTAGAGCTAGCTAGCGAGCATGTGCGCAGCAGTCACAGACCCACTGGTGCCCCACTATTGCACTCCAGTAGAAGTCTACATTTCGTTGGCTCAATCTCCACCCTGTCGCGGGCACAATGTTGCTAACGCGACACTCTGCAAGATGGCCGCCGTCAGCTCTATATTCTATCCACTACTAATGCTGTGCGGGAGATGGGCACGATTTTGAGGATATCTGCTTCCGAGTACCCACTCCCGATCTGTTCAACTTTTCAATACCACCTCTCGAATGGTGAGCCACAAAGCATACAACTGTTTAGGATTCGCTGCGCCTTCGGAGACTGCCTTTCCTCTTCCGATGCGCACGACGAAGTAGGCCATCATCCACAAAGTTGGTGCTATCTGTCTTTTGGGTAGGCACTTTCAATCCAACAATGCCGTCTGGCACTCCAAATCTTCTTTGAAATGCGGCGAATCGTGGACCATGCAATGGTCTTCTGGTTGTCTCATCCGTCACGGCAGAACTAAGTTTTTATTGAGCATGAAACCAAAGTATGAGGCCGTAGTGTCTTGCTGTCGATAGAGTATGTACGTGATTCGTCGCAGTTGTATTATTATTGCCCAGGCGGAATGCAACATCAAAAAGATATGAGTCACATCAAACAAGTATCGGCAGTGGCGGTGGAATGACGATTTCTGCGTTTACGTGTGCCGAATAAGCGTTGGGATTATTGCGTGTGGTGCTGTTCTCTTGCATTTCTTGTGGTACTGGTCAAGAAAATGCTCCAAGGAATAGAACAAGTGAAGCCGGGTCCTTCAGTCGTGTAATGCGCGAAAGCAGAGAATCGATAAACCAGTTTGCATGAGATGAAACTTGATGCTGAACAGTTGATGCAAAACGATATCGCTATAGTGTTGTTGTGCCAGTCGGACGAATTACCTCCCACTGACCAAGCTTAGGCAAATCCTCTCCGACGCTTTTGCCCGACTAACAGCCCTCACGCAGTATTGAATTCAGCCGTACTGGAGGAAACAGGGATTGAAATATCGCCTGATCGGTCAGTGCAACGACAGCGGTCAACATCAAGGGTGAACACACCTGGTTATCGGCATGGGTAGTAGTATTCCCTTCCGAAAAGAATTTTTGTTGGCTGTTAGTAGCTTCTTCAGTCACAACTGTTCTGTCCACAGGAAAAGATTTGAAGGAATAGTAGGTATATAGAGGCTTTCACATCTTCACTGAGGTTCTCGAAAAATTCCTACAGCTCCATCTGCGATGGTCACATCGCACTGGTGTTGAGTGTTCCGAAAGGACAGATACATGGCGCATATTCCAGCGGTGGATCTAATAAAGATCAGTGTTACAGTTTATCGTCGTTATCGCTGAAGTTCGCATCTACGTAAGAACTTTAATTTCTCTAGCTCCTGCAGCCACACGCAGTATTCTAAGGCATATGAGATTTTTTCCGTCCCGATAAGATTTATTAGTCTTCTGAACATACTGTGACTGCACTGACCTTGTATATGAATTTTTGGTATGCCCGTAAACGTTTACTCAAACTTACACTGCGGAAAGTGTCACCTCCTCAATGTATGGATCTATTGATATCACCACGAAGGGTTCTGGAATGAGGCGCTAGTTCGAAGGAGTACCGCGTGTTCGTTCCATGTTTTTGAGAGAACAGGCTTTAAAGCCCCAGCCAGTAAAGAGGGAAAGAATCCCCCGTAGCATCGCGACCCGGCTATAAAAACTAGTCTCTGCAATTCGAAGAGTTCTATAAAACTCGCTACGTCCGCACGGTGTTGTTTACTCTCCAGTCTATTGGTATCGATAAAGGTACAACGAAGACTCAATACTGAAACAGAGTTTCGGAGCATCCAACACATAAACTCAGGGCTACACTATGAAGAAATAAGAGTAAAGAAATGTGTAAAAGTAGTGTTGACTTGGCTTTTTCATTTTGCCTTCCCGAAAACACACACACTTGTACAGAATAATGATATTCTTTCCGAATCCATTCGCAAATTCCAGTCGGCAATGTCTCTCGTTAGTGTCTATTGGACATTTGGCCCCAGATGAAGTCAAATGTCGAGGAGAAAATAAAGGATTATGGGGACATCGACTTTCGCTGGTCTTGGTATCTACTCAAAGCTCGTAGAGTACTTTATCTGGACAGAGTGGAACTGTAGAAATACTCAGCGGACTTTCTGAGCAGTCAGAGATCTTGTGCAATGAAGTTTGCAACCGACCTTTCATTTTGATATCATACGCGGCAATGAGGCATATTATAGGTACAAAAAACCTAGTGCCTATTGCGCACCGGGCTTTATATGAGGCAAACTTTCAAGTTGAAATATTAAATCAGTACGAACTTGTCTTATCTTCTTCTTCTTACCAAAGCGACTTCCAGTAGTGTCGGCTGCTCGGACAAAGTTGACCTTTCCAAATTCATCGGCAACAGAAGCGAGAATTTGTCCAAATATCCTGAAGAGTCCTCAATTCCCCAAAACTATGTCTCTCAATTCCGAACCTCGTTGCAATGTCAGATCGCGAGTTCATCCTCGCACTCGCCCAGTAGCCTGCTACTTCAAGTGTCGGCGGAGAGATAATGCCAGCTAGAAGATATAAACGTTCTCAGGAACCGGCAGAAATGTCAATGAATCCAAGGTCAACGACAGAAATGGCACCGATGTCCAGGTCAGCTGGAAGCTTGCCGACGGTGTCAAGGTGACGTCATTGCGACTGACAAATATGAAAGCAGGGGAAAATCCTGAAACGCTCGCTGAAATAGGAAGCCTGATTACTCCTCGGAGCTTCGAGCAATTGGAACATTAGTCCCAAAATTCCAAATAGGACGATGACATCAATCTTGTCCCGAACATGGATGGAAAAAGACAAGATATGGCAAGGAGCACAATCCGAAATGGACCTGGCCCGGTCGCGAGGCTTTAGGTCCAGTTTGGACCCGTGACGAGGTCACACTGGCGACGAATGGCTCTATTTTCATAAAGACGTGGAAGGTCATTGGTCTTACCGACAAGATCATCTTCGAAAGATCCCATCCTGGATCATTGGCTTTATTTGAGAATTTCGGGTCAGTACCTATGTAGTGCCATCTGGGTTGTATGTTTTCGTGGGAAAAATGGCAACCGAATAATGGCTGTTTTAAGACGACAAGAAAAGGCGGAAGTTTCCATTTTGTTGGGGGTTCTAATCCTGACGGCAGGATGTCGATGCAGCGATGAGTGCAGTTTTCGGAGCAGCATTGCGAGCGTCAAGCACCTGCCGTCTGCTCGTTCTGGTGACATCATGGCTCGCAATCGTTTCGAGCAGCTCCACATCTGCATTGAATCTACCAGAGCCACAAGTAGCGGTGAGCATATTGATCCGAATCAAACCTGGTTAAAGGTTTTGTGGATGTAATTAACCATCATTGGGATACAGAAGTCCGGCAATTTCAGCACACATGCGGCGGCCAGAGTATATCAAGGTGGTGTAGGGTTGAGTGGAGCTGTGTTTCTACTGGTACTCTGCGACCATGTGTCACTCGACTGGAAGCAGGAAAGCGGAACTGAAACCAAGTCGGCTTGATGCACTGTCAGTGGGATCATAAATCGTCTTAAGCTGATATTATAGGCCAGTGATAATATCCACCAACGAATTGAGAGCAGCTACAATTTCGGCATGTCAGTGCTCGTTCGTGTGGTCAAATCGTGGTTTTATACGTACAGAATCATCGGTGCTGACTTGCACTTCCTATCAGTTCAGATGGCAGAGGTGCTTGCGGAGGATATCTTGAGACTCACTGGTATCGTCAAGATAGCTGAGCAGAGATACATCCGTTACTAGCTTTCAGGGCTGGAAATAGCTGAAAAGGGTTCCATCGTCACGATTCGCAGTAGTAGGCCTGACCTCAGGGCCATTATGCGGACCGAGTGGGATAGAAAATACTCAATTAGATCTACTGGGACAGTCTCGCCTGGTAATAGCATACATTGTACAAGGTGGAGGTGCCACGATGGAAACAGTCACCTTCGGAACATTGAATTAGCGATTCAAAAAGTACAGGAGAACTAATATAGAACATGCTTCCAGCTCACCAAGCAGAATAGCTGTCGTGAGGATGACCTGAGGCCGGGAAAGGGATTCGAGGTTAAATTTTGGGCGGTGAGAGTCAACACCTCTGTTTTGGCTATCAGTATCATTGGCCCCTGGAATATGTACTCAGGATACCAGAAGAGCAGGGAGTTGAGTCTGAGCGATTTCTATTACTAGTTGGTACGCTGACGCATTCGCAATGGGGTGGATGTAGCATCATTGGCTCGGAGGAGGTCTGCAGCTGAAACTACGGATAACAACAAGGAATTTGTCAGAGGATTTGGAATATGTCTATCACTCACAAAGTGTAGAACTCTATTGTCTGACGGGAAGTCATGAAGTGCGACTGGCCAGTCGCGCTGTTAGTTATGTAAGAACAGAAAGGAATCGAAGTTTTTATGGTCAAGAAGTTTCCGAAGTACTCGTCGAGAAGTTTTGCATTTGTCACCCCGAAACTGGAATCGATGGCTTCAAGAACGATGTTCAGGAAGCTTATGGTTTCGGACATGAACGAAGTGGAGAGAGGTGTTTGAAACTTTCGAATACTTTAAGAGATAAAGTCTGAATCTGACGGTGGTGAGCTAACCTTTCTGTTATAATGGCTGCTACTGACAAATGCCGAGCAGAAATGCAAAATAATCTAAACCCCCCAACAGCTACTTCTGCGTCATATGGCTTGCTCGGTTTCGCCGTGTTGCTATAGGCTATCGCTTTGAAATATATCACCGTACGCTATCTGCTGTGTAAGATGGCTTCTTCGCTGAATACGGCAATGAGACTACATCGGAACCTTTCAAGTCCCCAGAACAGCGATTAGCAGCGTAGAGGTGCTCTACGAGAATCGAACTCAAGGGCAGATTCTCTCCGAGTAGCCACAGGACCACTAGACTAACGCGTCTCAGTCAGGAATAGTTTCAGAACTGCTTGTACTTGGACGTGAAAGGAGCACAACGTGAACGCTAGAGATACTGCACCGTCAGAAACTAATAAAAAATCGAAGGGTTAACTCATTGACGGCATTCATGAATTTAACCTCACGCGAGGACAGAGTTGTCCTCGAATGCGGTAAAAATGACTATCCGACAGACACTAGGCGTTCATATTCGTCAATTCATGTACGGCATTTCCCATGCATATTTGTACTAGGATATGGTAATGGCTATTATTATGAATGGTAGTACCATAGTACTCCGAGGTACAGTACTTGGCAAGCTTATGCATGATAGCTTGGAGAAAACGGTATTGTACTGTTGTTTTCTTGAGTGGTTCTACACGCCTCTGTTTCCAGAAATGAATGCGGACGCCCACTGAGTGCAGGAAGAGGTCTAATAATACCCGTGGTTTGATACACATTTTGCAGGTCCAGGTCTGGTACAACTACACCCGGACTTCCACCAGGTGGACGTCCGAGTCTAGTATTAGTAGACTTAGACTTCTACCAAGTGGACTTCCGGGTCCAGGTTTATTAGACTCGGACTTCCACTAAGCCGGCGTCCAAGTCTAGCAATACTAGACTTCGAACCGCACTTTTCGAAATTCATGGTCTAGTAGTACTAGCTGGTATACTACGGCCTTTAGAAGTCCAGGATGCGGCTATACTGCGGAGCGTAATGCGACGTGTGGTAATCTATCCCGAGTTTAACTGCACTACAACTGCACTTTTCGCAGTTCCGAATGCACTTCTGCCCCGCATCACACTCAGTGAGATTAAACTGATAGTCCACTGCGCGCCGTAAACGTCCGGGATAGTTCTACTACATTTCCGTACTGCTACATGAATAGTCCTTCTAGCGTACTTGGACGGACCTACGTTTTCACCATCATGCCACACCAACACCCCCACTCCCTCGCTGTCTCCGCATCATATGACCCAAATTCTCTGCATTGCATCGTACACTGCAGGTCTCGCCACCCTCCACCGACCCCTACCATCCCGCCCACCGTCCCTTCTAGTTTGGTGGCCACACTCCACCACTACCCGCACTACCTCACCCTCTCCACCTAAAACAGCCCGCACTCCCCGCATCACATCGCACATCACACATCTCGCCACTCTTCAACGACGCCTACTATCCCGCTCAAACCCTTCGCGCCCGTGCGAATATCGTTCGGAATGGGCGCCGTTTACCTGTGCACGCCGTCGCATAACAAAGAAAAACCGTCGTTCAGTACGTTCTGTTGACGGCAAGGTACCTTTGCAGATTTGATGAAGTGGCGTCCAGCGTCGCTGAGGTGCAAATAGGGCATGTGAGAGGTTCTCGCGCTCCACAGTCTCGCTGCCTGGCCTTGAAACTACCGTAGACCATACGAAAGTTTGAAAATCTTTCGAGGAGGGATATGGCAGTATCACTACTTTTCGATTCCCATCTCTAGTTGTAGTACCCGTCTACAAATGTGGAATACTATCTTGTCGACACAGCCAATAGCGTGCGTGTGTGTCGAATGGCACGCCCCGCCTTCCACTGTGACCACTCCCGCGTGCACGGGACCTGTACTAAGTTTCGTGCACGCGGGACTGCTCGCGAGCGGACCTACCCCCTTGTACTCACTGAAAACAAGAAGACAGCTCCACCCATGGAAAACGTCCTACCTCTCCGTTCTCTCACTCCTCCGGTCACCCCTTCTCCTCGTACTGATCCTTGCCAGCTCTCAATATGCGCTGCGAATATCAGCACTGCGTATACTCGTCTTCCGACGCGTACTCCCTTTTCAAACACGAGCAACCGTGTCACTTCCGAACACACCGACCGGACGAGCTCATCCCTACTTCTCCGCAAAGCTCACTAGCCCTAGAACCTCCTGTCCGCTACAATGATAACGTCCTTTTTGAGGAGGATACGGCGCCTCTGCTTCCCCTGCTTCCATTGCTGTGTCACCCTGATGCAGAACCGACCAGTAGTAAGACCGA
>JAUKWC010046232.1:0-10241 GCA_032356245.1 Endocladia muricata | reverse complement strand
CCTCAGTAGCTCAGTGGTAGAGCAATCGGCTGTTAACCGATTGGTCGTAGGTTCAAGTCCTACCTGAGGAGAAATAATATATATCATAAAATTTAATGAAAATCTCAGATAAATTAATAATTGGAAATAAATGTTTTAATTCTAGACTAATGTTAGGAACTGGTAAATACAGGGATTCGAATAGTGCAGTAAATAGTATTAAAACGAGTCAATGTGAAATTGTAACCGTTGCTATTAGACGCTTACCAATTAATTTAAATTATGATAATAATACTTTTTTAACTTCATTAGATTGGAACAATTTATGGTTGTTACCTAATACTGCAGGCTCTCAAACATCGGAAGAAGCAATTAGAATGGCATTTTTAGGACATGAATTAGCTTGTCAACTTGGTCAAGTTGATAATTATTTTGTTAAATTAGAAGTAATTTCTGATCCAAAATATCTGTTACCTGATCCAGTTGGGACATTAAAAGCGGCGGAATTTTTAGTAAAAAAAGGATTTACAGTTTTGCCTTATATAAATGCAGATCCAATGTTAGCATTACATTTAGAAGATTTAGGTTGTGCGACAGTTATGCCATTAGCTTCACCGATTGGATCTGGACAAGGATTAAAAAATTTATTAAATATTCAAATTATTATTGAAAATGCAAAAATACCAGTAATTATTGATGCTGGTTTAGGTAGCCCCAGTGAAGCTACAGAGGCTATGGAATTAGGGGCTGATGGTGTTCTATTAAATACAGCAATTGCTCAATCTAATAATCCAAATTTAATGAGTTTAGCTTTTCGTAAAAGTGTTGAAGCAGGTCGATTATGTTATCTAGCTGGAAAAATGAATCAACAAAAATATGCAAATCCTAGTTCTCCATTAACTGAAATTAGTGATATATAAATTAGATTTAATTTTATGATATTCTATCTACTATTGTGTATAATAATATTTAGAATGTTATAAGCTTAAATCAAACTATGCGAACAAATTATTATAAAGTTTTGACATTTTTACAAATTTTATTTAAAAAAGTATTATTATGTCACATTTAAAAGAATATAAAACAAATATTGATAATTTAGTTTTTTTAAAAAATGTATTAAACCGAATAAATATTCGTTATTATTTATCAGGTCAAAATATTATTTTACCTCAAAGTAACAATAAAAATGCATCATTTTGTTGGGATGGTAAAAACTACACACTATTTTATGATATTGATTTTTGGACACATCCATTAACTGTTAACTCTTTTACTGAAAAAGTTATACGAGAATATTCAGCAGAAAAAATTGTAAATAGTATGAATAATTTTGGCTTTAATATTGAATCCTATGAAAACTCTTCTCAATTTGATCGATATCAAACTATAAAATCAAAAAATTTAATTCTTTCACGTTATTATTTATAAAAATTCTTATATTGACGTTGCTGGTATTTTAGTTGGTGAAATTAAAGATATTTTACTATTAGATGTAACACCATTATCATTAGGGGTTGAAACACTTGGTGGTGTTATGACAAAAATTATTGCAAGGAATACGACTATTCCTGTGAAGAAGTCTGAGTTATTTTCAACCGCTATTGATAATCAACCAAATGTTGAAATACATGTTTTACAAGGGGAACGGGAGTTAATTACAGGTAATAAAAGTTTAGGTAATTTTCGATTAGATGGTATACCACAAGCACAAAAAGGGATTCCACAAATTGAAGTTACTTTTGATATTGACGTTGATGGTATTTTAGCCGTCACTGCAAAAGAAAAAGAAACTGGTATTCAACAATCGGTAACAATTCAAGGTGCTTCGACATTAAACGAAAGTGAAATAAATGAAATGCTTAGTGATGCTGAGTATTATGCGTCAGAAGATAAAGAAAGAAAAAAAGTTATTGATTTAACAAATAGAGCAGAAAGAATATGTAGTGAAGCTAAACATAACCTTGAAATTTTTAAAAATAATATTGACTCTAATGAAAAATTAGAATTAAAAAATTTAATTGAAAAAGTTGAGTCATTTCTTACAACAAGTGATTATGATAATATAGAATTATCAACCAATGAATTAGAAGAAAAAGTACAAGATATTTTATCAAAAAATGCTTTACACACTAAAGATAATAAAAGTATGAGTGATTTATAAAAGTCAAAAAGTTTAAAATACTTTATTGACTTTTATTATTTTATAATGTATACTATAGTTCAAAGAACTAATTTAATAAAATTATGGCAGTTCCTAAAAAACGAACCTCTAAAGCAAAAAAAAGAACTCGTAAAGCTAATTGGAAAAGAAAATGTTATTTTAATGCCCAAAAATCATTATCATTAGCAAAATCAATGCTAAAAGGTAAAACAACAAGTTTTATCTATAATATTTATATAGATGAATAAATGTCTTATTAAAAGATTTATTCATCAATCTTGAGCGGATGTGGCGGAATTGGTAGACGCGCTAGTTTTAGGGTCTAGTAACTTTTGTTGTGAGAGTTCGAGTCTCTCCATCCGTATAAAATTTAAATTGAAAAAGAAAATAATTTTTATGAATATAAAGTTTGATAAACTTCCTTTTACTTTACAACAAATTCGAATTTTAAAAGCAATAGAAGTAGGAGGTAATTATAAAATTGCAGGTAAAATTTTATCTTTATCTCCCCAACTTATAAAAACAGCTCTGCATAATTTACAATCATCTATGCATATAAAATTATTTAACGAAAAAAAGGATAGTGTTGTACTTACTGAAAGTGGTAAAGTACTTTTACAATACTCTAACAGAATTCTGGCCCTTTGTGAAGAAAGTTGTCGAGCTTTAGTTGATTTAAAAAATATAGATCGCGGTCATTTAAATATTGGAGCCTCAGAAATTTTAGGTAAATATATGTTACCAAAATTTTTAGTCATATTTAGACAAAAAAATCCAAATATAAATTTATCTTTTAAAATTGAACCAATAAAACAAATTTCAAATAAAATTATTAATCAAAAAATTGATGTAGGTATTGTAGAAAATAATGGAGTAAAATTGCAATTAAAAAAACTTAATATAGAACAATTTATTGAAAATGAATTTCACTTAATTATTGCAAAAAATCACCCATTTGCAATCAAAGCTAAAACTACAGATTATCAAATAAAAAAAGAAGATCTTTATTACTTAGAATTAATAAGTTTAAATAATAATTCAAAAACTCAAAATTTTATTAACAATGAATTAAAAAATCGAAAAATTGACTTAGATAAATTAAAAATTACGATGCAAGTCGATTCGTTTGATATTATTAAAATGGGAGTTAGTTTAGGCTTAGGTGCTGCGTTTGTACCATCGATAACAATACAAGACAAAAAATATCTTGAAACAATAACAATTCTTAAAATCCAAAACATAACAATTTCTTGGAAATTATTAATTTTAAGTCATAAAGAAAATTATAAGTCAAAAGCTTTTAATTTATTTTATAAAGATTTGTTATTATTAAAAAAGAATATTTAACGTATGTTATTCTAGTTATAAAAATATTGACATATGATTAAATGATAAATTATATTTAATAATTAAAATAAGTAATAAAATTTATTATGAAATATGCAATTATTGAAATAAGTGGTAAACAGTTTTGGATAGAATCTGGTAAATATTATGATTTCAATCGGATTCCTACAAAATTAGGGAAGGAAATTATATTAAATCGCGTTTTATTATTTAATAATGAAGGAAATATCTCAATTGGTCAACCTTATTTAAAAAATGTAAAAATTCAAGGAAAAATCTTAAAACATTTACGTGGGGAAAAAACGATTGTTTATAAAATGCGATCAAAAAAAAAAACACGCTGTAAACAAGGTCACCGTCAAGAATTAACAAGAGTATTAATTGAAAATATTAATAATTAAATTTTATAATAAAATGTAAAGGAGAAATTTATGGCACATAAAAAAGGAGCAGGTAGTACAAAAAATGGTCGTGATTCAAATTCAAAACGGTTAGGTGTTAAACGTTTCGGAAACCAAATTGTTCGTGCCGGTAATATTCTCGTTCGGCAACGTGGCATGAAATTTAAACCTGGGTTAAATGTTGGTTGTGGAAAAGATTTTACATTATTTGCATTAAGTGATGGAGTTGTTAAATTTGATTCTAAAAATAAAAACTATAAACGAATAAATATTATTATTTAAATAAACCTTTAGTAAAACTTCTATGATATTTGATAAATTTAAGAATAATTTATTGGCTCAATTGAATAAAAATCTCTTTACACAAGATTATCAAAATATAATTAATGATATTAATTTGTTAGAAGATAATTTAAAAACATTAGATGATACAGAATTAAAATTAGAACATTTTAAATTACAACAAGAAGCATTAGAAACAAAAAACTTAAATTTATTAATTCAAAGATCTTTTGCTATAACCAGAGAAGTTAGTTTTAGAACCATTGGTTTAAGACATTACGATGTTCAATTAATTGGAGGGTTGGTTCTTAATAGTAATAAAATTGCAGAAATGAAAACTGGAGAAGGAAAAACTCTTGTTGCAACATTACCAGCAAGTTTAAATGCTTTAACAAAAAAAGGTGTTCATATTATTACAGTAAATGATTATTTAGCTAGCCGAGATCAAGTAGCTATGGGTCAAATTTATCGTTTTACTAGTTTTAATACTGGACTAATTCAAGAAGGTATGTCCCAAAGTGAAAGGAAAAAAAGTTATCAAAGTGATATTACTTATGTTACAAATTCTGAATTAACTTTTGATTATCTTCGAGATAATGTTGTAGTAACTACAAAAGGAATTGTTCTTAGACCTTTTAATTTTGGCATTATTGATGAAGTTGATTCAATTTTAATTGATGAAGCTCAAACTCCAATTATTTTAGCAAGTCCAATTCAAGAATTAAATCCTGAAAAATTTATTATTGCATCTGAAATTGTAAAATATTTAGAGTTAAATACTGACTATCAAGTAGATGAAAAAAATCGAAATGTTATTTTAAGAGATCCAGGAAGTCAAAAAGTGGAAAAAATTCTTAATATCACTGATTTATATGATCCTCAAGATCCTTGGATTCCTTATATAATTAATGCATTAAAAGCAGCGACTTTATTTTTTAATAATATTCATTATATAATACAGAAAGGTCGAGTTGTAATTGTCGATGAATTTACAGGTAGAATTATGCCTGACCGTCGTTGGGGTGAAGGTTTGCATCAAGCTATAGAAGCTAAAGAAAAAGTTGGAGTTCGTCCACGAACACAGACACAAGCTTCTATAACTTATCAAAATTTTTTTTTAATGTATCCTAAATTATCAGGTATGACAGGTACTGGCAAAACTGCTCAAGTTGAGTTTGAAGAAATTTATACGTTACCTGTTGAAATAATTCCAACATTTAAACCATCACAAAGAATAGATTCACCAGATTTAATTTATGGTGATCAGTTTTCAAAATGGGATGGAATTGCTAAGTTTTGTAAAACTGTTTCAGCGACAGATCAACCTATTTTAGTAGGTACGACAACTGTTGAAAAATCTGATCTGTTAGCACAATTATTAGATGAATATAAATTACCATATCAGCTTTTAAACGCAAAACCTGAAAATGCTCGTCGAGAATCTCAAATTGTTTCACAAGCTGGAACAACAAAAAGTATTACAATTGCAACAAATTTAGCAGGTAGGGGTACTGATATTATTTTAGGAGGAAATATTAATGATCAAATTCAAAGAGATCTATATACTGCAATGGTTGAGATAAAATGTTTAGCTAAAACCGTGTCATTCTGGAAGGTAAAGAAATACATACAAACGTTAGTAAACAGATCGATATCGTCAATAGATTTGAGAAAAAATATACATATCAGTAATAAATTACTAATGATTTTTACTCATTTATCGCGAGATAAAATATTTAAAAGATTATCTGATACAGATATTTTAAGAATTTTACAAGATAATGATCGAATTGCAACTCCTAAATTCACGTATCAATGTTTTGTACGTTTTTTAGTAAAAGAAGTTAAAATTTATTATAAAAAACATCAGTATCAAGAAAGTATCATTATAAAAAACCGTGGTGGTCTTTGTGTTATTGGTACAGAACGTAATGATTCACGAAGAGTTGATAATCAATTACGAGGTCGCTGTGGTCGTCAAGGTGATCCAGGCACTTCATGCTTTTTTTTAAGTTTAGATGATAATTTATTACGTTTATTTGGTGGCAGTAATTTACAACGTTTTATAAAAGATGAAACGGGGGATAAATTTCCATTAGAATCAAAATATTTAAATAAAACGTTAGACCTTTCTCAACAACGTGTAGAAGAAAGAGCTTATGAACAAAGAAAAAATTTGTTTAAGTATGATGAAAATACTAATAAACAAAGAAATATTATTTATTTCGAACGACGTACAATGTTAGAGAATTATTCCATTCGAATAGATAAACTTGTTTATATGGAGCAACTTTGTTGTTTCTTTTTAATGGAGATGTTATTTAGAAGAATTCAATTATTTCAAATAACTCAAGGATTTGAATTATTAGTTGATTCAAATTTTGAAATTCTTAATATAACAGATTTCGCTTATCGTTGGATTACTTATGATAGAAATGAATGGAAAGATTATTTTTACCAAGAATTATGGTTATCTTATTTATTAAAATCAAATGCAGTTTCAATATACGGGGATAAAATTTATCAACAACTTGAACGTACATTAGCAATTGCGTTTATTGATACTATTTGGAGAGAACATCTTGAAAGATTAGTCATTTTACGAGAAGCTGTTGGATGGCGTGGATACGGTCAACAGGACCCATTAACTGAATATAAACGTGATTCTTATGAACTATTTTTAGAACGAAAAGAATCATTTGTATACGTATTATTATATCACTCAATGCGTTTGATTTTAATTTAAGTCTAAACAAATTATTAACCTTATTTATAATATAACATTATGACAAAAAGAACACTTTCAAATAAAAGTCGTTATTCCATTTTACGTTTATCAGGCTTTCGTGCACGAATGAGTACAACTCAAGGTAAAAAAATAATTCGTACTCGAAGAAAAAAGGGTCGTAAAATTTTAGCAATACGTGTATAAACTATATTAAAGTAAGACTTTGTTCTTACTTTAATATAGTTTCTTTTTTCTCTAAAATAATAATAGAATATTATATTAAATTTAAACATTTTGTTATGACATTTATTGACGAATTACTTTTATTCTTAAAGTCTCGTTATCCCGTTTTACATATTACAAGCATTGAAGAAGAGCGCGTTGAATATATTCTTAGAAAAAATATTAAAAATACACTAAAACGAAGTATTTTTACATGGGACTTTATTGATGGTTATAGTGGTAACCCAAATCATAAAGGTATTGCGGAACGAAATCCAATGCAAGCTTTAGAATTTATTGAACGTTTAAATCCTGAAACACCTGCTGTTTTTATCTTAAAAGATTACAATCGTTTTATTAATGATTTAGCCATTTCTAGAAAATTGAGAAATTTAAGTCGAGTTTTAAAACTGCAGCCTAAAACAATTATTATAATTGGTTCAGAGTTAAATATTCCAAAAGAATTACAAGATTTAATTACTGTTGTACAATTTCAATTACCTTTAGAAGAAGAAATTATTAAAGAATTAAATCGTTTAATAGAAGTATTAAAAATTGACGTTGAAATAAAAGTTTTTGAAAATTTAGCTCGTTCTTGTCAAGGGTTATCTCTTGAGCGTATTCGACGTGTATTAGCCAAAATTATTGCAAGTTTTCGAACGATTGATAAAAATAGCATCCAAGTTTTGTTAAGTGAAAAAAAACAAATTATTAGTCAAACTGAAATTTTAGAATATTGTTCTGTTAATGAAACTATTGATAATTTAGGAGGTTTAAAAACATTAAAAGAATGGTTAAATAAGAGACAAACAGCTTTTGAAATTCAAGCAATTAATTATGGTTTACCTACACCAAGAGGTTTACTTTTAGTCGGAATTCAAGGTACCGGAAAATCTTTAACAGCAAAAGCAATTGCAAGTAAATGGCAATTACCTTTACTTAAATTAGATGTTGGTAAATTATTTGGAGGTTTAGTAGGTGAATCAGAATCACGGTTAAGACAAATGATTAATGTAACTGAAACAATATCACCATGTATTTTATGGATTGATGAAATAGACAAAGCTTTTAATAACTCTGATAATAAAGGTGATAGTGGTACAAGTAATAGAGTTTTAGCTACATTTATTAATTGGTTATCAGAAAAAACAAAACCAGTTTTTGTTATTGCAACAGCTAATAATATCGAAGCTTTACCATTAGAAATTATTAGAAAAGGGAGGTTTGACGAAGTCTTTTTTTTAGATTTACCTCAACAACATGAACGTGAAGAAATTTTTAAAATTCATTTACAACAATTTCGACCTAATACTTGGATTGAGTTTAATTATGTTCAACTAGCGAAACAAACTGAAGCTTTTTCGGGAGCAGAAATAAAACAAACGATTATCGAAGCTATGTACCAGGCTTTTTATGAAAAAAGAGAATTTACGACAGAAGATATATCAACAGCAATCAAAGATTTAATTCCGTTAGCAAATCTTGAAAGTCAGCAAATGTTAAAATTAAAAAAATGGGCTTCTTCAGGGCGCATTCGTTTAGCTTCAACTAATAATATTTCACTCGATTAAATTACGTAAAAAATGAAACAAAAAATTTTTAAATACATAGCAGATTTACGGTTTGCTATTTTTATATTATTATTAATTAGTATTTGCAGCGTTATTGGAACTATAATTGAACAAGAACAATCAATTGAAATTTACAAATTAAATTATCCTTTAGACAATAAATTATTTGGATTTTTATCCTGGGATAAAATACTTTTTTTTGGTTTTGACCATGTTTATAAAACATGGTGGTTTTTTAGTTTAATTTTAATTTTTGGGATTAGTTTGATAGCTTGTACATTTTTACAACAAATCCCTTCTGTTAAAATTACACGTAAATGTCAATTTTTTCGTACTTTAGAACCATTTAATAAATTAAAAATTTCAACTCTTTTAACAACTAAACACCTTAATTTCCTTATTTATCAATTAAAAATTCTTAACTACTCAGTATTTCAACAAAAGAATTTATTTTATTGTTATAAAGGTTTAATTGGACGTATTGCACCAATATTTGTTCATTTTAGCATGATTTTAATTCTTTTAGGTACTTTAATAGGATCTTTTAGTGGGTTTAAAGCACAAGAAATTATACCTAAAACAGAAAATTATCATATTCAAAATCTTTTAACTAATGGTCCATTTACGCAAATACCTAATTTCTCTCTTAGAATTAATGATTTTTGGATTACTTATACTAAACAAAAAACTGTTTCTCAATTTTATTCAGATTTATCAGTTTTGGATAATACCGGAAATGAGATAAAACATAAAACTAGTTTTGTTAATTCACCAATTATTTATAAAAATATTTATTTTTATCAAACGGATTGGAATTTAAATGGAATACGTATAAATGATGGTATTAATCAATTAATTGAATATCCTTTAGTTACTAATTTAAGTAATAAAAATAAACTTTGGTTAACATGGATTTCAAATACAAATAATTTAACAGATGGTGTTGTAAGTTTAATTGATAATTTAGAAGGTTATTGTTCTTTATATGACAATCAAGGATTATTTCTAGGGAATATTGAATCAAATGAGAGACTAAATTATAAAAATATTATACAATTAGTTGATATTTTAAGTTCAACAGGATTACAAATTAAATTAGATCCTGGTATAACAGTCATATATACTGGATTTTTATTTTTAATGACCAGTACACTTATAAGTTATATAACGTATTCACAGATTTGGTTAACTAAAACGAAGAATCAACTTTTTATAGGAGGTAATACAACCAGAGCACTTTTTGAATTTGAATTAGAATTTTTAAAACTTATAAAATAAAATTATCTTGATCAACTTTTATCTTTAGTATTACAATTGATATTAATAAGCATAACTGCTTGGGAAGAAATATAATTATTTAAACCTTTTATGACAGCAACTTTAGAAAGACGCGAAGGCGTTTCATTATGGGAGCGTTTCTGCGCTTGGATTACATCTACTGAAAACCGTTTATACATCGGTTGGTTCGGTTGTTTAATGTTCCCTACATTATTAACAGCTACAACTTGTTACATCATTGCGTTCATCGCAGCACCTCCAGTAGATAT
>JAUKWC010046221.1:0-10241 GCA_032356245.1 Endocladia muricata | reverse complement strand
CATCGCCGTCTGCCGGTTCGGGACCCCCCGTAGCAACCTCGCGCGGCTGATCGCGGGTACCGAGCCGTTGATCGGGAAGCGCTGACGAAAGCCGGCGCACACCGGAGGTCAGAATGACCAGGCGGCGTCCGGGCGAACCTCCTCCCGCGTGTCCTCGTCCCCGGCTTCGTCCTCATCCTCGTCGGACGTGTCGCCCTCGTCGCCCGATCCGCCGCCCGTGACATCACGCACCGGCACCCTCGCCTCGGCGACGTTCAGTGGCGCATCGACATCGACGTCGACCGCGACCGCCGCCCCTTCGACCTGCAGGTCCACGAGCTCGCCGCCGTCGTCGATCTCGAGCGCCAGCACGAGCACCCGTCCCTGCCAGAATCCCGTCGCCCTGCATCGAAAGTGCCCATCGGCTCCGGGCCCTCGACAATCGATCGCGCGAGGAGCGTCGCGCAGCCGGATACCGAGTGTTCCCGTGAACGTGTCGAGATCCGGCAGGTACGCGGTGTCGTCGCCGGCGACGAAGACGATCGGGGGCGTACCGTCCTCGCGATCGAAGAAAGAGGCGAACCAGAGGTAGTTGTCTATGTTTTCACCGTCGAGTTTCAGCCGACCGCTCGTTCGAATCGCCTCCAGCGAATCGGCGGTACCGTCGAGGCGCAGGAGCTCGCCCGCGTCGGTCAGCGCGAAGTAGACGACGAGTTCCGACGGCGTCCAGCCCCCGTGGACAGCGACCAGCGCGAGACCACGGTAGAAGGGCAAGGGCTGCATCGCGAATTCCGTATCACCGCCGAAGGTGATCACGCCGTCGATCGGGGCCTCGCGCCTGATCAGACTCTCGACGTTCTCACCCACCTCCTCCCAGCGGTTGGAGAAGAAATCGGCGCGATGATCGGCGTGCGCGAGCGGCAGGCCGAGCGGCGCGAAAGACACGAGTACGGAAAGGGCGGCGGGCGCGATCCTCACAGAGCGGCCACCAGCGCGGACTCCAACCGATCACGCCGTATTTCCAGCTCGCGCTTGCGATCGCTCACCTCGGTGGCGTCCAGATTCTCGCGAAGCACGTCGTACTGCAAACCACTCGCATCCGCACGCAATGCCTCCAGCTCGTCGCGGAGTCCGGCCATTTCACGGCGCGCGGCCGCGGACTCCCCGGCGGCCTGCTCGGCCTCGGCCTGCAATCTCGCGATGCTGGCATCGAGCGCCGTCACCTCCTCGCGCAACTGGACCAGCGCGCGTTCCGACGTCTCGAGCTCCGCTCGACTGCGCACCTCCCGGCCCTGCAATCGCTTACCTTTCGAGCGCTCTTCGTCCAGCGCATCGGCGCGACGCTCGACATGCTCGGCGCAGGCTTTCGTGAACGCACACTGAATGGCCTGCGGCAGACTGTCCCGACCGGGATCGCCGGTCGCGCAGCCGGCCAGCGAGAGCAACCCCGCGATCACGCCGTTCCGAACGAGAACGCTAGCCACTGAACTCTCCTATCGAATCGTTGACCTCGGAGAGCGCGACGACCCGCCTTTCGAGGTTGTCGACCTCTCGCTCCAGCGCATCGACCTCGCTCTTGAGCGCGCGATCACGCGTACCGTCGATCTTGCCGGCGGACGTGTTCAACACGGTCTGCTGCGCCTCGAGGTTCTCCTTCGCGGTACCGAGTTGCCGGCGCGCCCAGACCACGTCGGCACTGGCGACGTCGCGTGCCTCGCGAGCCTGCTCGTCGGAGAGCGTCGCCTCCGATCGCTGCCGCTCCAGCACGGCGAGTTGCTCGCGATTGACCTGCGCCCGGGCATCGAGGTGTTCGCTCACCGAGACCAGTTCGGCGTTGGCCGAGCGGGTCAGCTCGATCTCCCGGTCGTAGAACTCCGCATCGGAATCGAAACCCGAACGGCGCTTGTCCAGAGCCAGACCGACCGTGCAACCGATCACCGTACCGATCGCGATCGACTGTCCGTATTCGACCAGCCGTCTGGCGTCGCTCCTGTTATCCGATCGTTGATCGCCATCGATACGCTCGTATGCGTAAACGAGCGCGGCGCCAGTCGCACACGACTGCGCCACCGTGTTCGATATCTGTGGATAGCCTTTGGTCCTCCCGGCGTTCTCGATTCCGTCACGTACGCCCTCGACGACCTTGTCCAGCCCTGCGCAACCACTCGACAGCACGAGCATCCCCGCGAGCGCCATGCCCGATCCACACCGGAAGGCGCCTGCCGACACGTCCGATCTCATCATTGCCCCTGTCCTCCTCGTTTCGGTTGGTCAGTCTTCGAGAGTGGAGACATCCACCTCGTCGACGCACTCGTCCACTAGCGATCCCGGAAGAGTCCGTCGTCCGCGAACACCGTCCGGAACTCCTCGTTCCAGCGTTCCCGCGACACATCGCTCGCGAGAGCTTCGGAGACGTGCCGGCCGACGAGCGTCACCGCCGCGGTCAACCGCGGCGAAAGCGAGCGAGTGGTCAGTTCGGCGACACTCTCCCGTGCAAAACCGCGATAGCTCGCGAGTCGCTGCACCAGGTCGACATAGGTCATCAGCTTCTCGTCGAACGCGTCGGTGTAGCCCTGTACTCGCTGCAGCAATCGCTCGCGATTGGCCTCGCTCACGGCGTCCGCGCCGATGCGCGCCTGCCGTGCCCGAAAGAGATTTCGCCCGGCCTCGAGTGCCGTGATGGCCGTTCGCTCGGCAAGCTCGGAGGCGAGCGTCTCGGAGGTTCGCCGCAGGTTGACCCGGGCGCTCTCCGTCAGCTGTCGCACCCTCTCGCTCAACGCGTCGGGAAGATTGGTCTTCAGCCGGTATTCCTCGAGCAGCCTGTCGATGTCGTCGAGCGGCTCGAGCGTGCCGAGCACCGGAGCCCGGGTCGAACGGCCCGATGCACTGTTCAGCCGCGCGGTCGAACGGTACTCGACGTACGATCCCTCGAGTTCGGCAAAGGTCTCGAGATCGGGAACCGTCTGACTGCCTATCGCGAGCCGCATGCCCAGTCGCGCATTGCGCGAGGCGACGATGCCGCCATCGTCGTCGCGGCGGTAGTCCTGGACCTCGGCACGTCTGCTCGGACGCAGGCTGCCCGGCGTCAGCGCGTGTGCATACGACTCGCCGCGCGAGACGTACATGCCGGGCTTGCCTTGTCCGAGCTCGGCATAGAACCGCCCGTCGACCAGTTCGGCGACATTGCCGTAGAGATCGTGCAGACCATGCGCCGTCGGGCGCAGGCGCCCGATCGTGGTCGGGCCCTCGCGCACACGTGTCGCGCTCGACACGAACGCGTACCCGGCGGCGTCGCTCTCGTCGAAAGGCAGCAGGGACGCCCGCTCCTCGAGCGACGTGCGTCGTCGTGCGGCGTACTCCCACTCGACCTCCGTCGGCAGACGAAAGAATCCCGGCATCGAACCGAAGGCAGGCAAGGCCGCGAGACACTCCGCGTCCGCGTAGCACCAGTCGGTGTAGCGCCGCGTGAAGCGTTCGAGCTCGCCCGAGCGAAGCCCGCGCACGGGCGACGAGAGCAGCCTGCTCATCGCACTCGCGCTCGTCGATTCGGACAGCACCTCGGTGTAGTAGGTACCGAGCACGGAACGCTCGGCCAGAATTCCGAGGCCCTCGCGCACGCTGCCGTCACCGACCACCGCGGCATACTGCGCGACCGACACCTCGTACTTGCCGAGCACGATCACCCAGTTCTCGCTCTCGGCGGACGGGAAGGAGCCCGCGATCGACACCAGCCTCGGTCCCTCGAAGATGCGCGCTTCCGGGTCACCGAATTCCATGTTGCGTGCCGGGTTGCCCCAGAACTCGTCGCCGGGAACCTCTATCCGGCGGAAGACCATGCGGAACTTGCCCGGCATCGGCAGCACCAGATCGTCCTCGTGCGGGCAGGGGCTGTCGAAGGGCCGGCTGCCGTCGACCTCCGCGTTCGCGGCGCAGGCGTACTGCGCCGAGACGCCGCTCGCGAAGGTTCCGGTGAGCGCCAGCGTCACCGCCAGCAGTCCGACGTGGAAGCTACTCGTCACGCATTCCCTCCGCCGGATCGATCCGGGTGACGGACACCGCCGCTCCGGAGGAGGCGAGCAGCGACAGCACGGCGGCCAGAACCAGAGCGACCAGCGTCACCCGCGGCGTCACCACGCAAAGTTCACCCTCGAAGCCGAGCGGCGCGGCCAGCGCCGTATTGGCGAGCGTGCACAGTGCCAGGGTGACGAGAGCGCCCAGCACGCCACCACAGAGCGCGAGTCCGACTCCCTGCACGAGCGGCACCAACGCGACCTCGCGCCGCGAAAGCCCCATCAGACGCAGGTGCGCGAGCGCGACGCGCTTGCGCTCGACGGCACCGTACTGACTGGCCAGCAGCACGATCATGCCGGTCACCACGACCGCCAGGGCGATGATGGCGAAGAGACTGCCAAGACCGCGATCCAGCGCCTTCAGGCGCAGGATCTCCTGCACGGCGGAGCGCGTCTCCACGCCCTGCGAGCGCAGGAAGTCACCGAGCGAGGCGACGCCGTCGAGGCTGCTCGCGAACAGGCGAAACCCGCGATAGCCGAGTGGCTCGAGCACGAAACCGCTACCGTCCTCGTCGAGACCGAGCGCACGTTCGAGCCCGCGCTGGAGGATACCGACGCTCTCGGGCGACATGCGCACGTCCTCGCCGTCGTGCGGCGCCGCGCGGGGTGCGTCGAAAGTGAGGGGCGATACCGCGCCGACGAGATCGAGACTTACCGGCTCGCCCGGCGCCAGTCGCGCGTCGAGTGCTCTGGGCAGAGACACCTCACCGGCCGCGAGTTCCGGCAGCACGGCACCGGTGAGGCGCAGCTGTCTCCGGCTGCCGTCCGGCAGCGCCGCGGCGACCGTGACCCCTTCGGTGTAAGGCCAGACGTCGACCAGATCGGCGGCCAGGGCACGGCGCACCCGCACGACGGCGTCGGCCGCCACCGGCGAGTCGATGACGCGTATGTCGAGCAACTGCCCGGCCTCGGGTGGTGCGATGCCGAAACGCGCCACGAAGGCGCTCGGCTCGAGATGCTCGACGACGAAGAACCCCGTGTTGGCGATCGCCCGCATGCGATCGACACTGCCCAGTTCGCGTCGCACGGCGACCACGACACCGTGATAGAACGGTTCGACAGTGCGAAGACTTCCCTCCCAGCCACGCGCCGATACCGCGAACCCCTCGCGAAACGACTCGACGTCGAGCGCGAAATCGCGTGGTACGTAGACCCGGGCGACCGCATCGGCGCGCAGCGGCAACACACCGCTCACTCGCATGATCGCCGAGGCCTCACGGCGACCATCGGCATCGTTTCGGGAAGTGGACAGCGTGATGTCGCCGCCCGGATCGGCATCGATTCCTCGTGCGGCGGGCTCGCTCAACACGACGGTACCGGGCATCGGTGGCGTCGCACCGTTGCCGAGCAGCAGCGGGTCGCCGTCTCCGCTCGGCAGCATGTCGACGAAGGTACCGTCGCCGCCGACACCTTCGACCCTGATCACCGACGCCCCCTTCAGCACGCTCTCGACGATGAACTCGGTCTCGGGGCGCGCGCGCACCTCGTCGAAGAATCTCTCGGTGTAGTTGCGCGTCTCCGCCGGACGCAACTCGCGAAAGACCGGGTCCTCGACCAGCCGTTGGCGCAACGATTCCATCACGCCGGACTTCAACCCGAACAGCACCAGCAGCGGGGCCACGAGACCTGCGAGAGCGACGATCAGACAGACACTCATCAGCCGCTCGTGGACCACGTCGCGCCACGCGATCGCGAGCAGCGTTCTCAACCCACCGCTCGATCCGGCGTCATCCACGGACCGTGTCCTCGCGCGCCAGGTAACGCGTCAGTCGCGGCCCCGCATCGGGATCCACGACGAGCTCCATTGCACGATCGGCGATCGCGTCGACCAGCGAGAGATCATGCGTGACCATCACCAGTGCCGCACCACTCTCGGCGGTGTACTCCCGCAACGCCGACACGATCCCCATGGCACGCGGGCGATCGACGGCGGCCGTCGGCTCGTCGGCGAGCACGACGCCCGGCGCATGGGCCAGCGCACGCAGGATCGCGACACGCTGGCGCTCACCGCCCGAAAGCTCGTTCACGGACTTGTCATAGCCGAAGTCGAGCCCGAATCGCCGCATCCGGCGCTCCGTGTCGGCCCGGTTGACGCGCTGTCCGCAGAGCCGTCTGGGCAGGTCGACATTCGCACCGACGGACAGAAACGAGAACAGCCCGCCAGACTGCAACACGTACCCCATGGAACGTCGCCGGATACCGGCGAGAGCCGCATCGTTCTCGCTCTCCCAAAGCCGGGCGACGTCGACGACGCAACGCGAGTGGCCCGTGTTCGTGTGGAGAGCGAAGCGTTCGACCTCGCTCGGCGCGAGCACCAGGCCGAGCAGGTCGAGGAGCGTGCTCTTGCCCGAACCGCTGGGCCCGACGAGCGCACAGAAGTCCCCGGGCCCGAGACGCAGCTCCGGCAACACGACCTCGAAGGTTCCGGCACTGCCGGAACGCCGTTTCGACAGCCCGCGTACGTACACGACAGGCTCGACCGCCCCCGACGAATTCGTCGAGGCGACGGTTCCGCGAGCGACGGCACCATGGACGACCGGCCGGACATCGCTCAAGGGAGCAGAGACAGCGGCAAGGCGACGACTTCCTGCAAGGCGTCGTCCGCCGGGTCGAGCCGCAGCCATCGGTCGGTGTCGGCTGACATCTCGGTGTACGCGTTGTACTTCGACTTGAGCTGCGCCGCGAACTCCTTGCGATCGTTCGAGGACAGGTTGGCGAACTCTGCCGGACTCATCGCGAGCACGCGACTCTTGTAGGGAAGCGCCGAGATCCACTTGGGGAGGAACTGCTGTTGCTCGAGCGAGGCATCGGGATCGATGTCCTCGCCGAGCGCAGTCTGCGCCGCCAGTTGCTGCAGTGCGACGTGGAAATCCATGTTGCCGATCGTGTTCGCGTCGATCGCGTCGACGAGTGCGCCACTCTGACGAACGATGTTGTCGAACTGCTCGCGCGTGATCATCACGCGCACGGCCAGCGCCTCGCGGACGGGGTCGGCCAGGTCGTAGTCGTGCACCCAGGAGACGAAGTCCCGCGGCGGCTCCGCACCATCTCCGAGGTAGTCGACCAGCGCCGCCTGCATGACGCCACGAGCGACCTCGATCATCATCCGTCCTTCTTCGTTGTCCAGCGTCGGTGCGTCCGGATCGACCGCGCCGGAGGCGAGTTCCTTCGCCTTCTCCGGGTCGGTCATGGCCGCGCTGAATCCGCTGGCGAAATAGCGCGCCGTGGCCTCGAGGTTCTCGCCGACATTCGACGTCGAGACACTCAACGAGGCGTCCTCGTCGCCTCGACTACCGCTCGCGAACATGGCGAACTGCTGCTGCCCCTTCGCCCAGTCCGGTTCGGCACGCTCGTCCTGCAAATGCACGCTGTAGGTATAGATGTTCTTCGTACGCGCCTGCGTCTTCAACTCCTCCGCGTTCATCGACGCCGAGTTCTTGGCCGCTCGTTTCTCGTCCGGGTCCGTCAGATCGTGTCCGCTCGCGTCGCCGATCAGAATCATGAGGCGCACCGACTTCGCGCCGGCCTCGGTCTCTCGCCAGGGCGAATCGATTCCCGCGAGATACCCGCCGTGCACGTCCTCGGCCCACTCGTCACTCGAGACCGAAGCCGCCGCCGCATCGCTTTCGAGCAGACCGTCGAAACGCTCGGCATCCAGCAGCCCGTCTTCGGTGAAGTTCCGGACGTTCCACTCGAGTTCCGGTGTCACGTCGATGCTGTCGCGATACCCCACGAGCCCGAAACGGGCGCTATCGAACTCCTCGACTGCAGCGACTTTCGACTGCAGATTGTCCACGAGCGTGCGAATCGTCTCCTTGACGCTATCGATGTAGGGCGCCATGGAACCGGTCATGTCCATGACGAAGACCATGTCGATCATTCCCGGCCCTTCTATCCGGGCCACGTCCTCGCGCAGGTAGTTCTCGTCCTCCAGCGTGCCGTCGCCGATCGATTCGGCCCGTTCGCCGGGGACGGCCGCGAACACCTGAAGGTAGTGCGAGCGAGCATCGAGGTCATCCTCCCGCTCCCACTGCAGCACGGGAAGGACATAGAACGTGTCGTCGATGTTGGCGAAGCTCGCGGGCTCCTTGCCGATGACCCCCTCCGGTCGCTCGCCCGACCTGATGCTCTCGAGCAGCGATCCGGTCGTCGTGGCGCGCTGTCCATCGAGCACCACGTCGCGAAGCGCCTCCTTCGACTCGAACATCACCACCGGCGTTCGCAGATCGCTGCCCGTACCGGGATGGAGGTACTCGAGCAGCAACGCCTGACGCCATTCGAGAAGGTCCTTCGCTCGCATCCAGCCGATGGCGCTTCGAGCGCTGAATCCGATCTGATACCAGCCCTTTATGTCGGTCACGTCCGACGTGTCGATGTCCCGCACGCCGAACACGTGCAGAGGCTTGAAGGCGGAAACGGCGTTCGACACGGGCGCGGCGTCATCGTCGGGCTCGGCATAGAGCGCCGCGAACGAACGTGGCAAGGCACGCAACGGCAACCCGGTGCTCTCGACCGTACAAGGGCCGTCGCCGTCACACCGCACCCCGGGGAGAGTATCCACGCCGCCGGATGCATCACTCTCATCGTCGTCTGTTTCGTCCTCAATGCCCGCCTCCGGGTCGGGTTCCTCGCGAAGATCACTCGCGGCACCGCCGGCTCCGTCAGCCTCGCCAGGCTCCTCGCCGTCCTCCATAGGCACGGAGTCCGGCGCGCCCACCTCGTCACCGTCCGGATTCGCGGGCTCTGCCGCGCCCGGGTCCGGTTCGTCCTCGAGCGGCTTCAACACCTCCTCGAGGACGTCGTCTTGCTGGGCGGCTGTCGGCGTCGCCGTCACCGCGAGCACAAGAGCACCCATGCCGATGAATGCGCCTGCGAGCGCCGGGGTCGGTTTCTTCATGACGGTGAATCACCAGTGACGAATTAGGTTCGGCCCGTGTGTCGGTCGGGCTCAGAAGATGATCGTGAAACGGGAGTCGGCACGTTCGACCTGTACCGCGAGTGCCCTGCCCTTGCGCCGCTCGAGTTCCGCGAGC
This sequence comes from Endocladia muricata, assembly GCA_032356245.1. Lineage (NCBI taxonomy): Eukaryota > Rhodophyta > Florideophyceae > Gigartinales > Endocladiaceae > Endocladia > Endocladia muricata. The sequence goes on along the minus strand of JAUKWC010046221.1, from coordinate 1,159 downwards.
AGCCAGGAAAGATCGAATACCGTCTCGCGCTCGACTCGCAGGATGCGATCGCCTGCCCGCAGACCCTTGCCGGCGGCGGTCGACCCGGCAGCCACGCTCGCGACCTCCACCCCGTCCCCTGCGAGATTCACTAGCCTGGCCCCGAAGAAGTCGATGTCGGTATCGGTGCGCGCCGCCTGTCGCGTCGGACTCGACGGAGGAGTCGCCGGCGCCGGAACCATGCCGGAGCGTGTCGTCAGGGTGATGTCGGTACGCGAGTCCACGCCGTCACGCACGTAGTAGACGGCGTAAGTACGGCCGAGCTCACCGAGCAGGATGAAGTTGGCGAACTGGAAACCGTCATCGATCCGTCGCGCACCCGCTCCCGTGAGAATGTCGCCGACGCGAAGACCGGCCAGCTCCGCCGGCGAGTCCGGTTCGAGTTTCGTCACGACCACCCCGCGCCGCGTGCTCAGCCCTTTTTCCGTTGCCGTGGCGGGACTCAGCGGTTCGATCGTGATTCCGAACCACGCAGGCTCGGTGGGCTCGCCGCCCTTGACGAGACGCCGTGCCACCGCGACCGCGACATTGCTCGGTACCGCGAAACCGAGTCCGACAGTGTCGTGTGTGCTCATCGGGGTGATACCGGCGACACGGCCGCGGCTGTCGAGCAACGGTCCCCCCGAATTTCCAGGATTGATAGCGGCATCGGTCTGGATGAAATCCTCGATCTTCGGATCGGTCGCGGTCGAGGAGAAGCCACGACGGTTGAGGCCGCTGATCACCCCGGTGGAAAGCGTGCGATCGAGATTTCTCGGGAAGCCGACCGCGAAGACAATGTCGCCGACACGCAGCGTGCTCGTGTCGATGAACTGCGCCTCGGTCTCCAGCGCACGCTCGGCGCGCACGACGGCGATGTCGCTACGCGGATCGGCACCGACGGTTTCCGCGCGCAGGAGCTCGCCGTCGTTGAACTCGATGTACAGCTCGCTTGCCCCGTCGACGACGTGAGCATTGGTCATGATCAACGCCTCGCCGGCGTCGTAGATCACACCGGAGCCGTTGCCGCGTACCTGCCCCTTCTCGTCGAGGCTGTAGATCTTGACCGACGCCTCGAGCGCCTCCTCCAGCAAGTCGCTGTAGCTGAGCACGCCACGGCTCGCGTCGAACGGTATGACGT
>JAUKWC010046210.1:0-10245 GCA_032356245.1 Endocladia muricata | reverse complement strand
CTAATAAGCCATCTTTCTACTGTACGTCTAACCAATTCCGCCTCATATGAGGCTGCCGCCCGGTACAATAGACACTAGTGTCTATTTGACATTGGGCCTCATAGGAGGCCAAATTTCGCGGAGATATTAACGTATCAAGGAGATGTCCACTTCCGCTGTTCTTCATATCTACTTGAAGTTCTTTGAGTACTCTACTCTGGCAGAGTGAGATGTAGAAAAACTCAGCGAACCTTTTGCTCAGTCAGAGTTTGAGTGCAACGGAGTATCCTACCCTTTGTTTTGGTATCATAGAAGGGGGTGATGTACATTACACGTACAACAACTAGCATATTCATCATACGTTTCATATAATTTACATATTTTCTCGATGGTCGGTTGGCCTCATAGGAGGCCAGAGTTGACCTCATATGAGGCAAAACTCATTGTTCAATCGACACTAGTGAGCTTGATGAGTATGAGGATGTCATGTGAGATTGAAAAGAGTTGAAAAGTTATCATCTGGTATATATTTTCGATTTCTTATCATCGCACACCTTGTAATATCGATCAAGTCAAAAATTCAAATTGCAACATATACACGCATACTTTCGCACTACAAGAAGTCAAGATCACGAAAGTTCATTGAACTGCCTCGATGTGTGATATGTGAATGCTATTTTTGACTACGTTTCCACAACTTCTCCAGCACAGCAAGAAGAATAAACAAGAGTGAAAATTACTTGAAATCACGCAGAATGAACAACATTTGACAACAGGTGATATGCCTGTACGACGAATCAGATGACGAACAATGTCTTGTTTCGAGCTAATTATCGATATATGCGTGCTCACTAGAGAAGGTGATGCTTGGGACTTCGAAAAAGTCCCATCTTCTCCATCAATGCATGTGTTCATTCTGTGAGAACAAGGGTAGGGACGGCTCACTGAAACGCATGGAGCCGTCTCAAAAACTACATGCCTGAGTGATTCGGATAAAGTAAAAACTATAAATAGTCAACAGCGAAATATATACCAAATGGCAATCGTATGACATACCTGTATTGTGTATCGTTACTATGAGGTGGCTGTTCAACTCCCAGGTTTCCAGTCAACAACCTGCAGTTTTGCCGAAGTTCGCAACAAATCTCCGTTGCACTCTGCAGCGTATCACGCGTTCAAACCTACATACAATCAAGTTCTCTAGCTTGCACTGCATAACATCTTCAACACAGAACAGCCGAGATCTGGAGGTGGAGCACGCGGAAATACCTTCGCTACGTCGATTAATGCACACATGCATTGCAGTGAATGTGCGAAGTGTGTGATATAATCCGGAAGCACCTACACTCTGCTTAGCTCTCCGCGCAAGTGTGCCATCCCAAACGTTAGATTATGTTCTTATGTTGCATGGGCATCACTCTACAACACAAGTCTCCGGTGGTATTATATTTAGCTCTACGGACCTAGTGACCTTCGAAACCGAAAGAAGGGGCTGCTACTCTAACCAAACAAAGGCACTCTCAACGCGAAAGCAGGTAAGGAAGAGTGTCATGCAGTGTCCCTTCAGTGGATTTTCATGGCCTACAGGCAGTGTTTTGGGTTTATAGCGCAAGAAAGTGACTACTGTAAAGAGAAAACTGTTTTTGCATTGTTTGATCGCGCTGCCAGTTCAATGTTTGACTGCGGGATCTGCAGCCAAATCACGTGATGCTAAAATATAATCTTTTCAAAAACTGGCGAGCTCTGGACGTTATGCTTCGAAGATTTAGGTGCGTGAACGACCAGATTAGTGGAGATTCCCACGAAGATGTATTTTTGAATTATTGTACGACCCACTTCACACATTGCCACGAGTCGTTGGCAGTATTGCACTGCGAAGCCCATATTTGCTTAGAGCCGAGCCAGGTGTACATCTTAACCGATCGCGTATTCATGCGAAGCCCTCATAGCTGCCTAAGTTTGGTACCTACGTGACTTTCTTGTCTGGACCCCATGTAGAAAATCAACTGAATCCATAAGAGGAAGAGGTAAACGCTTTTAGCGAGCACGCAAAATGTCCACAGCTTTTCACTGCCGCGTGAGGGACGAAGTGATACAAGGTACTACAAGTTGGTCACCAGTGGAGCGAAGGAAAAAGATAAGGCGAGACAAGCCCAACATTGCCTTCCCAACAAAATTTTCTTTACAGGCGGTACCCTGGACCGCAATCACCCGTACAATGTCATGCTCTGCGTAATCGTATTTTTATCTCCAGCGACAAAGCTGCAGTTGTCTGAAAATATACTGTACAAGTTGTGTATGCTATGCTGTGGAACATGTGTCCTTGCGTTTGTACGCCCAGTAGCATGGCGGAGTTCAGCGCAATCAAGTTCATCCTGAGAAGAGCTTACGCCACTGGTGAACATGTCCTTAGGCGTCTCTCTACAGAACTACAGGACGATGCAAGCTCATCTTTAGTCCGCAAACGCCATATTAGGATTGCCTCTCTGTTGTGCTGGCTCGATGTCATTACCAAACTGAGCCATACGCTCCCGACGTCTCGACGCTTGCTTTCGACGCATCAAACGCCGTTTCGGCCCTTCGAGTGAAACACGTCCCAAAGCACCATTTTTCGCCTGGATACCGGGAATATTCCCACTTTCGGCTTCGCTTCTGAAAAAGCGTCCAAGTACCTTCCTTCTCTCCCTTGCTGCTTGCTCGTCCTCTCGCTCCGTCTCCGAACCTGAAATGTCACTCATCGCTTCAATATCCTCAACCAACTGGCCCTTTTTGTTGACACCGTGGATGGTACGAATAGCAAGTGCCTCGGGAACAAGACTTGCATTGTGCAGGATGAAAATGTACTTGGTGATGATACCAGCGATTCGGAAAAGCACATACAGCAGAGCAACTGCCGACATCACTAGAGACCCAATGTTCAACCCGAAAATGTTGTCTTCCTTGTTCACAGCCAACAGAGAAACTGAGGCAAGCGAGGCAGAGAGCAGTACCGTGGTGAAGAAGAGGCAAAATTCAACGCACCATAAAAAGAATTTGTGAGACCCAAACCAAAACAACTTTTCCACAGGACTAGCCACTCGAGCCAAACGTGGGATCAGCTTCAACACGAAAGGTGGGTATGGAACAGGCTCAATATTCTTGGCATCCTCGTGTTGTTTAAGGTTCTTCACAATAGTTGCATTAGCGATGCCAAGCGACCTCATTCGACTCAAGGCGGCATCCCGGTTGTATCCTATCTGTTCACCGCTCCGGGTTGTGACACCATCACTCTCAAAGTCGTTACGTCCAGGCAAGTCTCTCAGCTGCACGTGAGAAGAGCTGCCTTCCTTCTCCCGATCGCCATCTGTCGCATTCTTACCAGCCTCGATGTCAAAGTCCGAGTCATCATTCCCACGAGCGCCATACCTTTTCTCAAGTTCCTCGCGTGAGATAATCTGCGCCAATTCTATGGACCGCTTCCCTACGCCGCGGTTCCGCCCGTCCAGGGATTTTCGTCCATATTCAGCCCCATCATTATCAGTCGATACACCAAGTGAGGAGAGTCTTGACATAATTCGGGGAGCTCCTATACGCCGCTTCGAATCTCCTAATTGACGCTGCGAGTCACCAAAGCCACGTCCCTCGAGCGAGGTCCTGCCAGCCTCCAAACTATTTCGTTGCCCTGTAGAAATGTCATCGACTCCTTCGACACTCTTCTTCCTCGCAGCCTCAACTGCGGCCTTGGCAACTGAAGCTTTCATGCTCATCGGCAGTGGTCGTGAATTTGCAGGAAGAGAGCTCGGCGGGACCGGATTACGAACAATTTCCAACGAGTGACGCGTCGCAACCTCCTGATATTCAATAGCTCCTTTCACATCCTCCGGCGGTTCGATTCTCTGAGACTGGTACTCAAGCGACTGTCCACCTGAACGACTGTTTCCGGCACCCATTCGATCCTGCCAATCAAGAGAACGAAGCGACATGTCCAGAATTTCATCGCCTGCCGCGGCAGAGGAGGCTGGGCCTGTTCCAAACGAAACACGAGACGGAGGTCCGTCTTTTCTGTAGTTCAAACTAGACATATCGGCGCTCATTTCACTCAAGGCGGCAGGCTTGCCCAGTACACCAGATCCTCCCTCTGCAATACCCTTACCCCCAGCCATGTGCATTGGGTCGAGCATCTCAGATTCAGGCAAATTGTCTACGGCACGAGGCACGTCTGTAGCTTCATCGTCTGCGAAGTTGCCAGACTCATCACGGCGACCATCGCGAGACTTTGATCGTCGTTTCTGAGCACGCTCCTCTTCGAGCCGACTCTCCGCAGCAGCAAGTTCCGCCTCGACCACGTGCGGCTGCACTCCTTCGTAGTAGATACGTGGATTCTTAGTAAGCTCCCAGTACACTTTCTTAATCTTGATCGCAAGAACCTGCACAATGAGAATGAGCAGAATGGCTGCAGAAATGATAAAAGCAGATTCCACATTGTCTTCCTGACCTTTCTTTCTGTCTCCCCAGATAGCACGCCTCACGATGTCCGCCAAAACAATGACAAGGAAGATGATGTACAATGACCAATGCGACTCCACAAGGTCAACAAAGGTAATGGACTTGATCTTGCGAAGGAAGGAGGAGAAGCGGAAACTCTCCGGCAAATTGCGATAGAAAATAAACTGGAAGCGGATATCATGGAAAGCCATCATTTCATGCAGGTAACGATAGTTGAAAAGATCTCCAAAGTTGGGAAACCACCACAGAAGGAGGCGCCACATGGTACCTGGATGCTTACGAACACGAGCCCTGTAGTGGCCGTATTGCTCTTTCATGTGAAGGTACCTGACGAGGTCAACTTGTTCCATATTCTTCCAGCGGTACGAAAGCCGGAGGCTGGTGAACATGGAACACAGGACGATACCAGTGTAAAATATAGCCAGCAGGAAGATGAAGAAATGGGCAAATTCAAAGGAGAGGATGATGTCCCCATCCGGCTGGGCAATAGATACATAGATAACGAATGTAAAGGAGATAATACCCAGAACCATAAGCTCCCTGTACAGAGTCTTCATGACAGTCTGCAGATGGTGGTGACGATGACTGATCCAGTGTTCGACGCGATGGAGAAAAACCTCAAAGGTCAACGTGAAGAGGATGAGAAAGACGAGCAGCCATTCTGACAATATCGTGGAAACCTTGCCGGCCGCCATGGCGCTTTCCAAGTCGTAAAAAGTGCTCCCAAGCACGCGCGCAGCAGAGTTGAACTAGTGAGGGGCTGCCCGGCAGCGTGAACAACAGCCTCCACAGAGACACACACTTTATGCAGCGGCTGAGAAGAGCGGCGGAGGGCGCGCGGCGCACACGGCGGGTCGACAAGGGATGCCGAAAAGGGAGACAAATTGAATACCAGCGCAGGTCGTTTGCCGCCCTTTTTCGGGAGCACCCGATGCTGAGCAGAACGACGAGAGGTCGACCAGGGGGACACAATTGGGAAACTGTGCTACGAAGTGCGACCGGGAGGCACTCGGAACAGAAGAGTGGTGGCATTATGTACACACTGAGTGGGGCAAGCGGAGTAGGAGGCAGGCACGCCAAAGTCGCATCAGGGAGGAGGTGCAGCGAGTGGTCAAGGGTGGGGCAAATTGCTTGCGGACCGAATCCCCCGCAGGCACACATATGGCAAACGTATTCAAACAAAGCAACTGTTCCAGGACAGGGGCTCAGTAGGCAAACGTTCAATACACTCGGCACAGAATTCATCGAGGTCCGAGGTCCACTCACGGTGAAGGTGTTCAAGTAGAATTCTCATAAAACTTGAAAACACGTGGGATCGTAGCTGTATGAAGTACAAGAGGACAGCTCCCCGCCAGTGGGTGGAAATGAGCAGAACAAAAATGGGGCATCGACTTTTCCACCGTAGATTTCCATTGTAGTTGGCTCGATGGACACCCACAACCACACAACTGATAAATGAGCACACAAAAACGAGAAAACAAATACCGGGCCCTCTACCACATCGGAGAAGCGGCAGATACACTATTTGTATGTAACGGTTTGATCCAGAAAGCAAAAAGAGATTGCAGCCCTTGTGTGCCAATCGCCTCCTGCGCCATGCACCTCGGTGCGATCTCATTCCATTTTGGCGCAATGAGAGTTTTAGGTATTTATGCATAACCGGTTAGACGCGGAGCAAAGCCCATCTCCACTTTGTGGCATGCGGTGTAATCAGGGCGACACCCGCTTTCCGACTTGAAAGCCTTTTGGATAAACTATTCGTAGAAAATGTCAACTATTGGTCATCTCAAATGAAGCGTGCAATTTTCGCATCCATCATGTTGAAGAAATTATGGCTAAACTAGTCCATTCGAACCTTGGTCTGAATGAGGCGCACGCAAGCACGACACACTGCTTAAAGTTCCGTGACTACTCGAAACTGTTTCGTTTCATAACGATTGGTATGAAGAAGACGGGGGATATGTCCCATACCCAGTGCTCCAATCATTGATCCTGAAAGTGATAAGGTGTAGGTTCCTCGAAATGAGTATCAAACGTACACCAGGCAGATGTTTTCAGAACTTGAACGCCGAACTTGTTGTTCGATGGAACGGTTCTTCCAACTATGGCGTATGATCGTAAATTCACTGGGAGTTCCGGAAATTAGCCAATGATCTATTTTCGGTGAGTTCTTGGATTGATGTCCACAGAGAAGCTTTGGAAACTTCACAGATCCCCCTTTGATGGCCTCGCCAAATAGTTTGCACAAAAGAAGCATTCCAAACCGGTGGACCACAACCGGTCTCCCCTTTTCTCCCGACTGGCTTACCTTCCATCACCCCGTCGGTCATAAGCAAGTCTACTCACCCCTTCCCAAGTGGATCACCAAGTCGTAAGCAAGTCGAGCATATCTTTCGATCATTCTGCCCGCACGCCACAATCACACGATTCCAGCATCTCAAGGCACATTCGGTATGTATGAGTGCTGTCCCGTACAGTAACGACAGTCTCAAGGATGAAAACAATATGCGAAGCGCAACCGCGCTTGAGCCTTTCAGGCCCCCCCTCGTGAGCTTCACCATCTCTATTTCTTCTGCCATCTTCCGGGCACGACCCTTTCTCATGTCTCCTCATCACACTGTCATATGCTACGAAGCGGGTCGACCACACGTCAGTGTAGTCCTGTGGGTTGTCTACAACTTTGCCTAATTTTGAGCCTCACGTCCTATCGCGGACCGTGACGTATGGCTGGGTCGGGTACATTCGCGTCAACCGTTGCGGCGTGTGAGCCACCCAAACGCGGCGCCCCCCAAATGGACCGTCCTACAGATAGAGCGGGGGAAGGCGCGGGTTCGAGACATGCTGCACGATGGCAAATGCGTAAGCAGAAAGTGACGTCTTTGGCGGCATGACGTCAAGCGTGTTCCCCTCGTTGGTCTCATATGCACGAAAGGCCTTGACACTGACGAGGTCGGAGGTCATAGCCTGTCATCCGCGCCCCGGTGGGCACAGGCCGCGTCTGTGGACTTTTGTTCGGGTCACAAACGCATTCGACCCGGTCCGATAGCAAATAGGGGAGTGTTTATCAGCCTTCAAAGCCTGCCCAACACATACTCTGGTCAATAGAGGAGTGGCTCCTTGACGCATAGACAGAAGCAGTCTGTGGGGACCTCGAACCCGTTTGGTGTATACCGTGTGTATTGTTTGTGGTCAGGAGAGCCCCGTCAAATTTCCACCCGGACTTCATCGACAAGTGTACAGTGTATAGCTCCGGTGCACTGCATCAAGGTATACCCAATGCGAGCAACCGTACAGTGTACCTGTGTACAAATCCTCTTGCACTGTGAATAACACGGTCTTGAGCATTTGGCATCACACCATTCGACACACAAACCTCCGCATTGTTCCACGAGACGCCCAAGAGGTAAATTCGATTCAATCTGTTCGTCCGCACATTTAACTTCGGTTCATTTCAATATCTCCCACAATTCTCAATCACTAGCAATCACCGACAACAATCTCATTCAACATTGCTCCAGATCTCACCAGATTAATGCTACTTCCTCCTTTTTCGAAAAGTGCCGCGACCCGTTTTTCGAAATCTCCCCTTCCGCTCCCCCGCCCCCGGGCCACCCTCCTACTACATTGTGCCCCTATGACCAACGCGTTGCAAACACGCGCTGAAAACCTCCTCCTACCTACTCAAAAAAGGGCTGCCTAGACCGCGCCCTTTTCGTTTGGAAAAGTCGCGTGCTCTTCGTTGATATGCCCACATCGGTGTTTACATTGGACGCGGTCGCGGTCGCCCTAACGTGTGGCCGCAAAGCCTTGCAACCTCAAAAACTAAAAAAAGCAAATGCTCCACGGCCCCTTGTCCTCCTCCGTCGCCGCGTTCCCTTGCAACGTTGATGCACCATTTCCTATGAATCCATTCTCCCCATCTTGCATCCTATACTCCTTCAAAAAACCTAAATCCACATATCACTGTCTCACGTGTATCTCCTACTCCCCCTACTTTCTCCCCTGCACCTCCCTGGTGCGCACTCACCAAAACGAGCGGCGACCGACCGACCGACCACAATGAGTCGCTTCACCTCTTCGCTCCCTGCAACAAAAAAACCGGGCCGCCCATCACAAAAATCCCTACCGACCCCTGGGTCCGTTTGACACTCTCGAGAATTCACGCGGGACTGGGTGGGTCACAAGAGTAAGTCCCGTACGCGACGCCCACCTGAGCCGCTTCAGACCAACCGCCTCTCCGCCTCCCCCCTGGGCAACCAACACACATACCTCCGCTACTTGCCTCAACCTCATGGCCGTACGTGTACGCACGTGCGCTCATCACACTCTCGATTATCGCGCCCATTGGGCGCACTCACTCACACTGCCATTCGTACTCGTTTGCACACGCACAAAACAACATTTAAGGGCCGTGTCTCCTCGCGAGCGAACGAGCCGTACCGTGGCGTGCCGCGCACTGTCCACCACACACCGATTGGACCGGGAGTTGCATTACACTTGCGTGGTGGACCCGGTTTGTCGCCCCCAGAGTCAGCTTCTCGAGAGCATCTCTCTCTCCCCCTCCTCTCCCCCTCCCCCACCCACCTCCCGCTACGCACCATCGTTGATACTGTATTTCCCACCGAGAGGCAAAATGTAGCAGCGCATGTGGGCCCTTAATTGCAAAAAGAATTACGCAGTTCACAGCGTGTGCTCCTTGCCCATGGCCAGCACGGCCGCATCCAACCCCGCCTCCACATCTGCCCCCTCCACGCGCGCTGCTTGTACTGGTGTCGATCCTATTGCGTCGCCGACGTCCCTCTCCCCCGTCCCCGTTTCCTTGACGTTGCCCTTGTGCTGCCGGGCCACTGTGGAGTCCTGTGCGGAAGCTCGCTGCTCATTTTCGCGGATGGCGCGCTCAACCGTGTCCCTGTCGCAGGTGCGCTGGTCTCCCTGGAGAAACCAGTGTCCATGTTGCGCGGCACGCTTCTTTTTGTTGTCGATCCCGATCAAGAAATTGTTGTTGATCACAATCGGACTTTGCGCGCGCTTCGACCTGTAACTATGACTGCTCTTCTCATACCACTTGCCGTCCACAAACAGCTCTGTGTCCAGCGCGCGAAACACTACGGGGTTTCTGCTCTTGAACGCATCATCGAAAAAGATCAGCTTGGTTAATGTCGACTGGTCATTCTCCATGTACCGCCGAAACCGCGCCGTATGCCCGTCCATTTTCTTATCCCGGTACGCCTTCTCAAATCGCGTACACACCTCCCTCCACACGCGCCGCGTCGCCAACGTTGGATTCAAGTACAAAAAGTTCCCGCCAATCTCATGTCGCGTGTCCAGCGTTCCCACCACATCCACCTCATCCCCACTATGGATCAGCCTCTGCACAAACGGCACCGGGTCCCTCAACCACACTTGGTCCGTCTCAAATGCAAACACCCCGACACCCCTCTCCAAAATCGCCAGAATCAGCTGCGTCCGTTCCAGCATCAACAACCAATACCCCGGTGTCCCATATGACGTCCCTGTTTTTGCACGGCCCCCCCGAAACTCCGTCATGCGCACCGTCTGCGAGTCGGGCACTTCCCTCAACCCCTCATACGCCTCCTCATCGGTCGTGATCCATACCACCCCCGGCGGCCGGAATCCTGCCACGTCCACGTTACAAATCCAGCTCCTGGCTGTCTCTAGAAACGCCTCATTCACAACCGTACGCGCCCCCGGGGGGGGGGGGGGGGGGGGGGGGGGGGGGGGGGGGGGGGGGGGGGGGGGGGGGGGGGGGGGGGGGGGGGG
>JAUKWC010046199.1:0-10245 GCA_032356245.1 Endocladia muricata | reverse complement strand
ATCTCGCGATGATGCAGATGAGTAACCCGGACATAGCCATTGGTAATGATGTCAAAGTAACATTTGCGGCATCATTTTTAGGGAAGACGGCAGCAAACTGGGGGTTCGTGAAGAAGAGCTCTGGTCATGCGCCAGCGACTTTCGATGAGTTCGCGGCAGCAGTGAGGACCGAGCTCATACCGCAAGGTAGCGCGAGGCGTCCAAGAGACAAGCTGCGTAAGCTGATTCAGCGCAAATCTGTATCTTCCTACCTGTCTAAGTTTAGGAACGTTTGCCTAGCTATCACAGGAGTGTCCGAAGATGAAAAGCTGGACAGATTTGTCTCTGGTCTGGAACCGCAGATTAAGCTTGGGGTACTCAAGAGTGGTCCGACTGCACTGGACGAGGGCGCGAGAATAGCACTGAACGTTGATAGTGCTCTGTTTAGATACGCCATGTACTCATTCAGGGGATATGATCACAGTGAGCCTAGCTCGAGCTATCCCCAACCTATGGAAATCGGCAATATTGAAGGCAGACTGCCAATCGATAAGTAGAGAGCCAATGATCTGAAGAATAATGCCTTTTTCACGTGTCGTAAGGTTGGTTGTCGTCCCTTCAAACACAAGCGCGGGGCCGGTCAAGGTGGAGGAAGAGGATACGGTGTCAATAAGGTCGATGCTCGAGGAGTGGACTCCGATGCTAGCTTGGAAAAGTAGCAGGTCCAACAAATTTGAACGAGCGTACTCAGGTTGGACTTGAGAAGAGTGTCGAAGAGGCGGTTGCGATTGAAGTGAAGCAGCTCCGCCGAGAGATAAGTGAATTATGGTTGCAAGTAAAGCAAGCTTTAGATAGCTCATTGTTATCGTCTCATGGCACCAGTACAACTCATGCAGGAGAACAGTCAGACAGGAATGATGATCCTACTGATGTTACGGGGATTAGTTCTCCGATTCGAGGTCATGTGGACTTCACCCTCAACAATGATACTCCTGTTGAAGGCTTACTGGTTTTGAATGGAGAGCTCAATGGAGCTAAAGCCAGAGTTCTCAAGGATGAGGGTTGTAATACGAGCGTAGTGTCTCATGAGTTTGTTAGGAAGCACCAAGGATTATTTGGCACTGTGAATAAGAAGTTTGTCGTCCACCACTCTAGCGAGAACAAAAAAGAAGAAGCCTCCCGAATAATTCTCAATGGAGCACTTTGTATCGGGTCCCATTCATATACATCGAATTCGGCCATTGTGAGTTGCCGATACGATATTTTGTCGGGAATGCCGTGGCATGTTGCCCAAAACGCTGACACACATTATGTCAGCCGAGTTGTGAAGGTAAGAGGAAAGGCTTTACCTTTGGAGAGCATCTCAATGCGTGGCGAAGAGGTTGGAGTCACGAACCTTGTTATCAACAAGTTCAGGCGCCTATTGAGACGCCGAGAGCCAAAGGATTCCTTTGAGGTGTTTCAGTTAGTGGAGGCAAACAACCAAGACGCCGTTGGCTACATTAAGGGCAAGAAGACTATGCATCAAGGGCAAGATACAAAACTAAACGAGATCCTGCTCAAGTATAACGAGGTATTCCGAGATGAGCTACGCGATGGTCCACCGCCGCAGAGGCCTGTTGATCACGAGATCGAAGTCGACAAGAATGCAAAGCCACCACTCAGACCACTGTTCCAGCTCTCACCGGCTGAATTGAAAGCTGCGAAAGTTTACGTGGAGGAGATGCTGAAGAAAGTGAAAATTAGACACGGTAAATATCCCTATGGTGCTTCCTTATCCTTCGTCAAGGATAAAGATAAACCATTGCGAGGTGTTGATGATTATCGAGCACTTTATCGAATCACAAAAAGAAACAACGCCCCTCTGCAAATATCGGATGAGATGTTTGATCGATTGGGGAAAGCTCCAGTCTTTTCAAAACTTGACTTGAAGACTGGCTTTCATCAGGTCCGAGTTAAACCACGAGACGTCGAGAAGACAGCATTTAACACGAAATACGGTCAGTTTGAATACTTAGTGATACCTATGGGATTGTGCAACACACCTGCTACGTTCAAATCACTTATGAACCGTATCTTCCATGAATGTCTCGACGAGTTTTTGGTAGTTTACGTGGATGATTTGCTCATATTTAGTGAAGATGAGCAGTCGCATCTCAACCGTGTCGAAACGGTACTGTCCCGACTCCGTGATCACGACCTCTACGTGTCACCAAAGAAATGTGAGTTTATGAAGTCAGAGATGAACTTCCTCGGACCGATCGTCGGCAAAGCAGGAATTCGTGTTAACCCTGAGAAAGCCAAGGTGCTGAAAACATGGCCTCGGCCGCGAACCTTGACTGGCCCCCGAAGTTTCCTGGGACTAATACAATTCTTTCGACGATTTATGAAGGACTTCTCAGGAGTCGCGCCTCCTGTCACAAACTTGACCAAGAAGGACCAGGGTATCCAACGCTGGAATGAAAAGTGTGACGAGGCTTTCGAATCATTGGAGAGGTTAATCACAAGTGCACCGATACTAGTCGCGCACGACCCGAACACGACGTTCCGTGGGCATGTCGATGCGTCTCAACTAGTGATTGGAGGAACTTTGACCCAAATACATGAAACTGAGAATGATCGTATGGTTGCCTTCCTCTCCAGGAAGTTGTGGCCTGCGGAGACAGACTATACTGCTAATGACAGAGAACTATTAGGTCTCATTTACTTCTTGCAAAGATTCAGATGCTACCTCGAGGGCACACAGTTTGAGAATTATACTGATAACCAGGTGTTAAAGCCCATTTTTCACGAAGGCGAAGCTTAGCAGAAGGGAAGCACGCTGAATTGAGACATTCGGCCATTTCAGATTCGTTCAAATGACGTTGAAACTTGGAAAGATTCACGTACTTGGTGATAACTCGTCCAGAGCTCCGCAAGTGACTTCTGTGAAAAACGCCTCTCCGCTATCTTGTAACACCTTGGAAATTCCATATCTCGATATAAATGCCATCGCTGGTCAGTATGAGAGTGACAAGTTCTTTGGACCAATCCGACGGGCTCTGAATGGGGAGTGGCCCGAGAATGAAGTGAAGAGAAAGCAAATTGAGATATTGTTGCCATTGTTCCCATTTGATGGTAAGCGTCTACTATATCGTAGGAAGCTTTGTATCCCAATTCGATCATTTGATTCCATACGACATATGGCCCACGACTGAAGAACTGCTGGCCACTTCGGATTCTCCAAGACGGCTCAAAGACTCGAAAACTTTCACTGGAAGTACAAGAGCAGAGACGTCAAACAGTACGTCCAAGGCTGTATGACTTGTCAGCAGAAGAAGGTTCACGGAGGCCAGAACTTAACAGAGCCTAGCTCGCTTGAGATACCAACGAGGAGATGGAGATCTTTTGGCACTGATTTCATGGTGAACTTCCCAAAGAAAAAGAGTGGCTATGACAGTATTACAACTTGGGTTGACCGCTTGATAAGGAGGGTTCATTTCATACTCTTTCACGTCAATGATACTGCTGTAGATTGCGCCAACTTTTTCTTCTCAAATCTGTTCAAACTTCATGATATACCGGACAGTATTGTGTCCGACCGAGGTGCTAAATTCACGTCCAAGTTTTGGAATAGGCTGATGAATATCTGCGGGAAAAACCTCATGATGTCTTCGAGTCGCCATTCCCAGGCAGATAGAGCGTCCGAAGTAATGAGCCGTATGGTAGAAAACTACCTTTGTTGCTCTTGCTCATATCATCAGGATGACTGGGACTAGCTTTTGCCATCCGCGGAGTTTGCCTACAACTCTGCAGTCAGCCAGGACTTGGGGATGTCCCCCTTTGAATTTGATCTGGGGTGGACTCCAAAGTCTCCATTGGACCTTTTGACAAGGACTGAAAGCTCTGTGGAGACTATATATGAGTTCAGGGACAGACTTAAGGCATTACTAGAAGATGCACAGTTTTACCAGACAGTGGCAAAGGCTCGACAGAGTGCTCAGTCTTCTCGGTCATACAGGTCTCCTTCGTACAAAGTTCGTGACAAGGTGTGGATGAACGAGTCATTGTTCACGGACGTATATTCGAGGTCCCAAGCATCAGTTAAGCTCACTGCAAAAAGATATGGCCCATTCACGATAAATGAGCTGGTTGGGAAGAATGCAATGTAACTGGACCTGCCGAGCCACTTTGGCATTCATCTAGTCGTACGTGTCTCACATAAGACGCCATTTCGCGAACAGCCTAGTGAGATCTCGCAGCCAGTTCCGCCAAGACCTGATCCAATTCCGGCTGTTGCTGGAGAGGAATATGAAGTGGAAGCCATCCTGAACCACCGTAAGCGGGCAATTGGATTCCAGTGGCTATCCAACATGAAAGTTGCACCAGACCATGACGCTCAATGGCAACCAACAAGAGATTTTATCGATAAGGATGGAACAATCACTCAAGCTTTTCACGACTATATCATTGAGAAGAGGTGATTGCCTCATCCTCACTAGGGTTGACGAGCATGTCAACAGGGGGAGTTCGGAATAGTGCAGCAATGCACACTCGTGGAGAATGCGCACATTACTTACACGTGTGCAAATAGATTACATTTGGTATTTTGATGATGCATAATTTGATTCAGAATAGCCAATGAAAGTTTAGCAGCACACGCGTTTACAGCTCTAGATGTTTCCCGGAAAATCGAGAAATATCTAGAAGCCATGATTGGTGCGGTGGCAATTGTTAGAAATTAGAAATCGGCTGTCCCTGCCCATGTGAGCCGATATTGCACCCAAATCTCTGCGCACAGGATATTTTAGGCAGTTTTTGCTCCTAGTACATTTTCTATATAAATGGGTGTTGTTAGTCGTTCTTAGAACTTTGTGTCATCGGAGAAGAGCCATCAAGCAACACTATCAACTATCGTTCAAGCGGTCCTTTTGACCTTCCCTAGCCCAGACATTCGTTTCATCAGGTCTGCAAGGAGTATTAAGCAAACTCTGGTATTTTGGTTTCAGTCCCTTCCAGTGCAGAACCTCGAGACACTTCTCCTTGTATCAAAAAAACGAGTGAATATAGATGATTACTCAGCAGGGGTGCTCTTACCAAGAACAAAACGCTCTGTGAGCTAACCACATCGAAAAAATGTCTCTGGCTCTTGTAAACCGCCCTCACGAGTGAAAATCAACGGGTTTTAATCAGATCGGGATCCGGTGATGTCGTCGGACTCCCCGAAATGGCAACATTTTCCTCATGAGAAGTCCTTCTCAAAATATGGGCCCTGTTCGGGTTTTCTTGTCGGAAAATCCAGCCGTCAGCCACTTACCTGCCGGAAAAGGGAAGAAGGTAGGCTTCTATTGTTCGCCTGTACCCGGCAGCATTGTACTTCGCGCCCAGTACTCCCAGTTCGGGGCTTTTCAGATGCATTGAACGCTTCCCAAATCGTGAGGATATTCGCACCGCTCGTTCCCTTGGAGAATACATCTTCATCTCGGCAGCTGCCGTGGCAGAAATAAGTAAAGACATTAATGTCAATTATTTGTACTGTGACCATACTTTGCTAAGTGTGAGAAAGTCTAGGTTTTTCCTGCGGCACGAGATGGTCGGTCCCTTGCCCTTGGTGTATGTGGGGACTCATTTAATCTGGATAGCAGGCTAGACTTGCGTCAGTGTGGGTAGCACACAAGTTGACATACTGAATAGGCATACATGGTAAGGGATGGCTTTATAAGCGCACAATTAGCTTTACTTATGATTGTCTACACAGTACGTATCCAACCGGGGCATATTGTAATTATCGCTGTACCTTATTCAGGAACAGATTGTACGCCTGTCTCAAGTCAGCGTCCTGTCATACCTGCGTCAGCTCCGAACCCCTGCGCGACGGGAGATGTTCCAAGACGCAGGCCAGGCTCCAACTAGATGTGAAAAACCCCAGATTCATGACAGACAAGCACGCTGAGGAGGACTGGGGGACTGGGGTACGCTTACATTTTGCCGAAAAGGAAGCAAAGCGCGAGCAGAGACAACCAGGGGTTGAAGCTAGTGGCGAATGCGTAGCATGCGCGCTGCGCGAAGGAACAACCTTGACGGGGAGGGACTCGAGAGCGCAGAAGGCGTAAGGTGCGAATGAAGCAAGAAGGGCGGCGACCACTGGGCGACTTTCTTGCGGACGGTGAGGAGCAACAGCAAAGCGCTTTGCTCCGGAGAGTTTTGCTGTCTGTGTCTGACAGAACTCAATCTGGTGATCAGTCTGTGTTTGACCTTGAGCTGTACTGCATCCGTACTTACCTAGTTTGTTTTTTCCTTAGCGTTCTCAGGTAAAACTTCAGAAGTAGAATATGGCCGCTTATGGAGTCGTCAATTCCCTTGTCCCTCCGGTTTTAAAAATGTCACGAAAGAAAGACGCGATCAAGTTTGAAGTCGAGTATGACGCCTATAGAAAGGAAGTAGGAGACGCAAATAGGCCCCGTGATGCGTCAAGGTGTACCAATTTGGATTCCATTCGCCTATACTTTGAGCCGCGAGTACTGTGAAACCTATGTATACCTGGAAAAATCCAGGGCGCGACCAAGCTTGGCGAAGCGACGGACAAGCATGTTGCAGATTTTGTTATAATCCAGTCTTTTGCCATCTTTGGAAGACCTGACCGAAAGGTTTCGCTCTGGTCTGGACTCAGTGAAATTCAAGTCAAGCTGGCTGGATCCTGGCAGAGCGGTATTATTCTCCATCGTTCAAATTGTCGGTATCTTGGACATGAACAACGCTTAAGAAGTTGTCAAGGACAAATAATTGTGCAAGCTACTAATCACCGAACTCATACACAAGCTCAAACGACCCAAACCGCGAGAGCGGCTACGAGGTGATGAAGACTACAGGACTGGTGAGTAAAAGTCAAGTCTATCGTTCTTCCAAGGGTGATTGAGCGCCATAGCCGTTGAAGTCCACCAAGGGTAAATTACGCCGAGCCGTCCAAATGTTTCAGATATAAACCAGGATTGTAAAGGGGATCGGGAACGTGGGGATCGACGTGACTTGCAAAAGGAGGCGAAACATCCACACGAGACTGTAAGGACATTGATAAATTATACGAGGTCAGCAATTTGAGATGAGCAGGGACAGCAAATGTCGTTGCAGTGTTATCAAACGCGTAGCCGACTGTCCTGCTACAACAGAGGCAACTAAGAAGCCTCTTTTTGACTAGTAATGCATCCGACAGCTTGGGAACAGCGGAGAAAAGGTGGCTGCAATTCGTCTTTCTGATGAATGGCCTTCTTCTGCTGTACAGTATAGACGTGAAATACGTTATGCTTTTGTAGAAGTCATGGTATCTACCATTGCCTCGGGCGACTACGGAGCGGATGTGAGCGCGACTACGTCTAATCTGTTCGAAAAAGGTCATGTCGGTTCCTGCTCATCTACACGTAACAGTACTAAAAGAAAAAGTGCCGCTTTCTACTGCTGTGGAAAGTTCAGCGCAGAACAATTTGAAGTTCTGTAGTCATCGTAGTGTTGCACTATTGATCCCGATCTACCACGCCGACAGCTGCATTTACACTCAGATACGTGATGTGTCCTTTTAGTTGTTGACGAAAAAATGACGGAGATAATCACTGGAGGACCTGTCGTCCCACGTAGAGTTTTAGTCTTCGAAGACACCTGAAAAGCGCGAAAGGCATCGTCTGCAACAATTCTTAAGAGTATATTAACACTCCCAATCCTCATATCGCTGCTGTCTCCAACAAGAGTCTGAAGTGTGAAGCTGCGGATGATGATCCAGATGAGTTTAATGAAACCGCTTGTGCTGTTATCGGATTTCACTTCGACAAGGCGAGCCCGGATGCATTTTTTCGAGGTGGAGGAGGTTGCTGAAGCTAACAAAATGACTGACAGGGGTTTATCGAAGTTGGGGAGCCTAATCACAAAGTATTGCAACGTCTTTCGGCGTCAAGTAAGGCCAAATAGACTGGCAAACGTTTAATCACTCTTCTTACAACAGAAAACTAATGCTCGCCCACGCAGATCCCCTCGGTGTTTGTAAACTCCACCTGCCCAAGCACTTATTGTAACAACTATCAGAAAGCTCGAAACGGTGTGGGTGGTTCACATACTTCCGACTGCCAGGGGGGCATGTCTCGCTCTTGCAGTCCCCAAATCAGACACGGAAGGATTTACGTACACAGTGGACCTACGTTGCCCAAATTCGCAAACCAAACTAATTGTTTTGGCAATGCCGCATCTCGTGTCGCAATTGCAGTCTGGTGAAGGAAGGACTTGTTTCGCAAACCTCGACATATCCCACGCCTTCTGGCGAGTCCAACTCGCGGAGCAATTATAAGAAGTTCTTCCGATCCAGAGACCATTGGGCATTTAGACGTGGACGAGGATACTGTAGGGCAGTAGGGATGCCGAAAACCGTTTCCACTCGGAAACACACGCCATCAATGAGCCTTAAGGCCCCAGGCTGCTGCGCTGGCTGGACGAGTTTCTGCTACATGCCGAACAGAAACAGGAACTCCTCCGCAACCTCAAGACTTTTTTCGATTTGTGTGAAACACATAACTTTGAGGTCAACACTGTAAAGACAGAATTATTTTTGCGAGAGGCAAACTTTTGTGGAATGCTTAAATTTTCTCAAGGAATGCATTTCGATCGCCGGCATCTCGATACATTGATGAGTATGAACGTGCCTTCATCTACGGCAGAACATCAGCAGTTTCTTTGCGAGACAAACTGGATGCCAAGTTCGACTCTTTCGCACACTTCTATTGTCACACCACTCTACTCAATAATGGAAGCTGTCTACAAGATGGTTGGAAATCTTAAGAACCGTGTAGTATCAAGAAAGTCGCTCATGAGCTGTTGGGGCGCACAAGCGTTCGGTGTTTTCGCGACTCTTGAATTTCAAATAGCTCGCTCGACCACGCTTGCAAATCCTACTGGCCCGGTTAGTTCGTTGCTATTCACAGATGATTTGCACACGCACTGGGCAGCCAAATTAACCCAAATGCCACAGCCTGGTATGAATACGAAAATAGAAGAGCAAGATCACGAGCCATCAGCTGTCTTGTCCAGAGCATTCACCAGTTCCGCCTCTCAATGGAATGTTCCAGGAGAAAAGGGCTAGTCTGAGTCGGAGGCCTTGCGGAAAGATGAATTACATAGTTAGGGGACGAGAAGTGGCCATATCCATGGGTCGTGCGGGCCCGGCGTATTCCTACGACCTCTATCAAGAAACCTTAGAATAGCAAAGCACGCGGCAAACGAGCTTATGCGTTGGGCACTGAAAATGTGTTTGTTCCGCTACGTTATCAAACACCCTACGGGAGAGGGAAACATGTGGGCTGACATGCTAACTTGGTGGACAGTGAACCCAAGGTCTTCAATATCGGTTTGAAGCTGTACATCTTTAGTAGCTATTTTTCTGGGACCGGTTTCTTCTCATCTGGGACAAGATCTGGACTGGCCAAGGTTGAAGGACACGAAGACATCTCTAAGAGCACGGAGGTCTACGAATAGATCTGAGAGCAAAGACGGGATCTGCCGTCATGGATCTGAAGTCGTCTGGATTCTAGACAGCGAAAGGCCTCTGAAACTAGAAATAATGGTAGCTGGACATATTGGTGCAGGTGGATACAGAGGATATCCTAGCACTCGATTCACCATCAAGAATCAGTTCTGGTTGAAAACTCTCCTTCGGGATTCCCAAAAGTTTGTGAACTCACGTTTTGCATTCCTAATCGCCCAAGAGTGGTGAGGCAGTTCCCCGTCGAGTTGGGCATCTATTATATGCCGAAAATCCCCACGCCTTAATACGATTCGATTATTGGTAATTTGTGTCCGGAAAGGATGGCCACAAGTACGTTTTGATCATCAAAGATGATTCGAGTGGCTATGTGTGGCTAGTGCCAGGCTCGATAGGCGGCCGCGGATATAACCGCAAGTGTTTTGTGAACTTATTTTGCGCCTTTCAGAATGGTCTTACAGTGATTGTCTGATCAAGAGACCCACTAGAAGAAAGAAATTGTCCAAGCTCTACGCTAAATGACCGAAATTTCTCAACAGGTTCCTCTACCACACCGCCTGTGGTCCAACGGGACGATCCAGGTTGTTTGTCGAGAGTTTTTATGTTCAGGACGAGAACTGTTCTTGGATTTCCAGATGACTGCACAAGCTTGGCCGTCAGTCAATCCACTCGTACAGTCCTTACTAAACAGCATGATGTCGCCTATGCCCGCAAGAAAAGTTAAATAAATTAGTCCGCGTTCGTCGCTTAGCTCCGTGCTCCGCGTGGTG
>JAUKWC010046188.1:0-10247 GCA_032356245.1 Endocladia muricata | reverse complement strand
TCAGAGTCGATTAGTCCATTCTGATTGTCATCAATTCCGTTGTCACACATCTCCTGACAAGGAATTAAATCCAATTGATAACAACAGTACGGCGAAGCACCGCAATTACTCAGGGTGGAAACACAAATACTATAACTTCCGGAGTCAACCCCAGAAGGATCAATCACGATAGAAGCAGTACTGTCTCCACTGATGATGCTAATCCCAGAAGGAACTAGCCAGTCAAAACCTACTGCATCCGGCAAAGAATCAATCGTAAAACGGATGGAATCATTGGTTATACAGGTAATTAAGTCGGCCGTATCCGGCGTTATAAAAGTACAAGCAAATGGAACTGCGTCGTTGAGGGTTACTTCGGTTGGCAGCGTTTCACAGTTACCGTTACTATTCCGGGCGAACACCTCGTAGGTTCCGGAGGGCAGGTTTGTGAACGTTCCACTAGACTGCCAAGTTCCGGTTCTTTCTATTTTATATTCCGGAGGTCCTACCCCACCAGATACGGATATTGTAATAGAACCATCAGACGCATTACAAAGTGTAGGGTTAGAAACTACATCAACGCTTACAACCAGGGCATCTGGTTGAGCGATCGTAATTGAAGTTATTATTTCACAAGAATAACTATCCGTTACCGTAATATCATAGATGCCTGCCACCAGATTATCGGCAGTGTTACCATTAGAAGCAATTGGTCCGGTATCGCGGTTACTCCACTGGTAACTATAAGTACCAATTCCGCCAGAAGCGCTCACTATTGCCTGACCGTCATTATCACCAAAACAAGAAATTGGCGTTGATTCCGCCGCTGCGGCCGTCAGAACCGGAGGATCATTTAAAGTAATACTTTCGGTTTCGCTACAACCATTTATATCCGTAGCTGTCACCGTGTAAGTTCCAGCCCCCAGAGAATCTGCTGTTGCTGTATTATCTCCATTGCTCCACTGGTAAGTAAAGCCACCGGCTCCCCCCGTAGCATTCGCACGAACTGAACCGCTATTTTCGCCGGCACAATTGATGGCTTCTCCACCAAAATTAGAAGTAATTGAATTTGAGATTATTGTAGCTGGCGGTTCAGTTATTCTAATACTATCCGAGGCAGAACAACCCAGATTATCCGTAACGGTAACCAGGTAAGTTCCCGCAGTCAGGTTTCTGATTGTATCCGTAGTTTGTGCATTGCTCCAAAGAATAGATAGCGGAGCTACCCCTCCAGAAATATCGACGAAAGCTGCTCCGTCATTGTCACCACCACAGGTAACGTTATTCAGAACAATAGGATCAATATCTAAAGTACCTTCCACGAGAATAGTTTGCTGCTGAGAAGAAGTGTTTCCGCAGTTATCCGTAGCGGTCCAAACCCGATTAATCTCATAACTACAGCCGGTAGAGGTTGTCGTTTCTGCAAATGTCACCACAGGATCCGGATCACAATTATCTTCGGAATTGATGCAGCGAGGGAAAACCTCCACCTCCGCAATATTCATTATATCCCCATTCTGTAGCTGTATTCTAACGTACCGTCCGGAAGTAGTTACTGGAACCGTGGTCGGAAACTGTGCTTCCGTAGCCTCGAAATAGCTATGTACTTTCGGATCGGCTAAGGTAGTGGCAAGATCAGTAGAGGTAAATGGTTTTTTAGAAATATGAATATAGTAATCATCAGTTCTTTCCTGACAGCAAGATGTTCGATTAAATACATGAATAGAATCCAGCTGATAGACCGCCAATAAATCCACTTCCCACCAGGGTTCGGTTTCGCTGGCCGTATTATTAACAGTGTTATAATTCCCATCCACTACATTACTCGCTGGTTCGCCAAAATCGGTACTGGATTGATTAGCTGGTTTGTTCAGTGCTATATTGGTAACACTAGTTCCACAATTTAATTCGGGTGCTTCCGGAATGGCGGAAGGTATAACGGTTATATTATCCGGGATACTCAATAATACTGGAGCCGTAGTATCTACAACCGTAATGTTTTGTGACTCAATAAATACATTACCACAGTAATCAGTGGTTGTCCAGGTGCGATTTATTTCATAAGCCTGATCAGTGCAGGTATTATTATCCGTTTGCGTATCCGTCTCCGCAAAAGTTGTTTTTACAATACAGCCAGTAACTGCCAATTCTGCCACAGCCACAAGATTGCCACCAAAAACATTAGATAAAGCACGAAGCCTTACATACCTTCCGGGTTTTGTTGGAAAGCTAACCGATTCGGAGGTTATACCAGAAGTCCAGGTTCCCGTAGCTACCGGGCTTCCCCAGTTGGTACCATCGGAACTGACATAAAATTCGTAGTCAGCAATGCGTCCCCGTTGGCTATCCTGACGGGGTACGTAAGTAAATCCAGAAATTTCTTCTATTTGTCCGAGATCAATTTGAATCGCGTGAGGCAAAGGTTCAGGAACTGCCCCCGTACAACAACATTCAAATGATATAGCATCAATATCCAAATCGCCGGATCCATTATTGGAGAATCTGATATATCGGGTATCATATTCGGCCGTAATGTTGTAATTATAGGAAATGGTATCATTAGTAGAAAAAGGGTTGTCTGCCCGATTTCTATAATTTACACCATCGCCGGATTCTGCGATTCTCAACGTCGGAGTACGGCTGGTATTTGGATTTCGACGGAGTCTGACGGTGTAAGGTGTTCCAGCCTCGATCACTTCTCCCAGGTCGATAACCAGTACTTGTCCCTGATTATTTAAGGTCGCAAAATTGTTGTCCGCTGCACCACTGACTGCGTTCGGATTGGTTACTCCGGTGTTTCCGGTTCCACTGATTGCGTTCGCAGTACCACAAGAAGTCGGCGCGCTACTTCTGGTTAACCAGTAAGTATTCCGATCTCCGTCAATTGTTTTTTCCCCACCAAAGTTGGGTCCCTGCTGGGAGTCTACTGAACGGCTTGTCCAGGCATAATTAGGCAAAAGCCCTTCCTGAAAACAACTATCCCGAATAGAGGATGCGAAGACATTTTCACAGCTCACAATCGTATCCGGTCCAATCAGATCACTGATTGGACTGTTGGGTGTTTGAACGGGAAAAGTAACCTCCGCCTGTAATCTTGCACCATTATTGGTTGCCGTTCCAATATTACGCACGAAGGTTGGGTTTGCCAAATCGTTAATTACCGCATTAAAGGTAAATAAGATAGAATCATTTGGTAGAATAACACTACCGTGACGGTACCCTATTTCATCCAGCGGAAAGCTGGAATACGGGGTAGGATCATCTGACAACGTAGTGACATTGGTACCGATAATCGCTCTGGTGGAACCATCAATATAAGTTAATGCATCCGGTAAAGTATCCAGGAGTGTTAATGTCCCGACCGATAATGGTAATGCCCCCGTATTTCTAATCATGAGGGTATAAATTACTTCGTCACATTCATCGAATAAACCATTACCATTAACGTCTTTGGAAAGGTTTGCACATTTAGAGATAGAGAATGGAATACCATTAGGTAGTCCTGTTCCTAAATCAATTGCAGGTGAACCGGGACTTGCCGTGGCTGGATCCTGTCCCCAGGCACCCGCAATAAATGCGTCCGAATTGTCACAAACCCAAATACGGGTACCCGTCTGATCATTGTCATCGCTATCGTACAATTTAATTTGTCCTAAAGCAGGAATAATAAAGTCTTCGTCGTAAGCGGTACCGTAAGAATCTACGAAAGTTCCGCCATCTCCATCATGATCTACACAGATACGAATGTTGCCACTACTGGTACTTCCTTCGGGAAAATCTGCGGTGATCCAAATAGGAGCAGAGTTTTCGGGCGTAGGTTGAGGGTCACAGGCAATCACATTGAGTTCAGCCAGAGAAGCCCACGGTCCGCCATTAATTTCAGAATTTGCTACCAGGCGAATATACCGGCCATTTTTTTGTGGGAATACCACTTTTTTGAGAACCGGAGACCGATCGAATTGTCCAGAAACTACCGGAGTTCCCCAATCTGACAGGTTATTTGATACGTAAAAATCATAATCTCTAATGGTCCCGTTGGCGGCTGTCCCGTCGTTGATATCCAGCGACCAGTTTCGTAAGTTTCCCCCCCGGCGATTTCCCGGCTCGGTCATAATCAATGTCCAAGCACCATTCATTTCTTCGCCCAGAAAATTAGAAAGTGGTGTAGCTCCCTGATAAGTTCCACCATCTATTGGCGGACAAGGAGCACTTACTAAAGCATCATCATCCACCGTAAAATTCATATTATCAGCGCCGCCACAACTTTGATCAAAAATTGTTACGGTTGTACCGCTAGGGCTTCGTAATTGTACTTGTAACCGCCCTAAAAAATTATGTTCAATTCTGAGGTTTGATAAATTAATATCTTCAATAGTTCCCGATGCAGTTACATTAAGTGTAGAAGTTACTGTTCTGGCACCACTAGCCGGAATCGTAAGATCATTATCCTGCGTAAAGGTCTCGTAGATACCCCGTGGATTTAAGAGCAATTGAGATAAATCGTAGGAGGCTCCCAGATCGATTTGTATTTCGTGCGGATGAGTGAGTGCAGTGGGTGTATACTCTGTATGCCATAATGTGCTTAAATTTCCATCAAAAACCCGGTTACCACTCAAGCCTACACTTTCTTCACTACTTACAGAGATCAGTGACCAGCCCGACTGTGGAACAACACTCGCATTTTGACAGTGTGTCGGGTCTTGTCCCGGAGCAAATCCAGCGATGGTAATTTGGGAGGTTAACTGATCAGCTGGAATAAGAGCGTATCCCCAATCGCGGCCAGCATTATTCCCCGACAATCCATTATCATCCGAATCAATCGTAGCGATCGCATAATAGTCTTCTCCGTTTTCAGAATAGGTTTTAATACCCGTATTGGCAGGAACCGTAATGGTAGAAGATTGATTAGGTGGAATAATTATCTGATTAGTCCCTCCCAGCGTTTCGTAAAAAACACGAATAGGACTGCCATTAGGATTATAGAAATGAATAGCCGTTGGATGACTAACAAAATCCTCAGTCACACCAGATCCACTATTTAAGGTAGATACCGGACTATAATAAGAATTGGACCATTGCTCCACGGGTTTTAAGGTAAAAAACCGACTTTCAAAAGTTGCACAAATATCTCCAGTCAACAAGTGAACCTGGATGGGCAAATCGGCGGTTATCTGATCTCCTACATTAATGTTTCCATCAATCAGGAAGCTTTCTCCTTCCGCTAATGTCCGGCTCTGAGCCGTTCCGTTATCTATGTAATTTATAGTTGTTCCGTTTTTCTGAGCCATTACTACGGCTCCAGTATATTCGAACATTTCATTTACATTGCGATCTTCTCCAACTGGAATTTTGTATTCTAGTCCCCATGATTCTACCGGGTACACTTCCAGTGCACCAGCAAATAAAGTGCTCGAACGATCCGCCCAGTTCAATTTTGTGATGGCCAAATTACCCCGACTACCAATTTTATCACCACCGTCATAATCAAGTACTTCCTGCATTGTACGGGAGAATACTTTATTATTCAAGACAATAATTTCGGCCGCTGACAGGAAGTCATCGGGGTCATTGGGAGCGGCACCATTTGCTGGATTTCCATCTCCCCAAATTTCAGTAGTAGACTGAATAGGAAAACTCAGATTAGGTTCGTACCCATCCTCCCAGTGATCGTAATGAACAGTCGTTCCTCCCTCCACTACCCCAATAGATACATAAAGTTGCATCGGGTCTACCGGTTCTACCGATATCGTCGGACAAGATTCCGGATAAATACTTTGCAGGGCTTGTAATACTTCATCTTCCGGTGCTGGTAAGTAATAAGTTTCAATAAATTGAGTAGCCGTCACATCACCAGAACAGAAACTTAATGTTGATCCGGTGCTTTGAACACCTTTTCCCTCCACTAAAAATACATTAGTAGTAGCAACACAGCTCTGTCCTTCATATCTTAATTCAATATCATAACTTCCTACCGATAAATTTTCAAATAAATTAGATGACTGCCAACCAGTGACTCCTGCTAATCTGAATTCGAAAGCAAACGAATTTCCACTTCCTCCAATTAAAACACCTCCATCCGTGCTTACATCGGTAGTAGGATGAATAATAGTAATATTAGTAATAACTGGTGCCTCCGTCACATCTACTACGACCGACTGAGGACCTACCTCACAAGTACCTATATCATTTCGGGTATAAGTAAAGTAAGTACCCGGCGCCAATCCCGTAAAAGAATTTGATGATTGCCAGTTAATACCATCTATACTATATTCGTAACCGCCTATTCCTCCAAAAGCATCAATGCTAATGATACCATCATTAGCGCCACAATCCTGTGGAGCACGTGCGTCCGCCGTGAAGGTAATTTCAGATGGTTCATTCAGGCTAATCGTACGAGTGATCGTACAACCATTTCCGTCGGTAACCGTAACTGACTGTTCTCCACTTTCCGCATTTGTAATAGTGGCCGTTGTTTGGCCTCCAGTCCAAAGGTAGCTATACCCTCCAGCACCTCCGGTAGGGTTAACCGTCAAGGATCCATCATCACCATTTTTACAACTAACATCAAAACCAGTATAAGATGTATTCTTAGTAATAGTAGCGTTCAGCGTCGGAGGATTATTTACTTCGATACTGGTGATTACTTCACAGTTATTAGCATCTGTGACCGTAACGGTGTAAGTATTAGCGATAATATTTACCAAAGTATCACCTAATGTCAAATTACTCCAACGGTACGTATAACCAGGCGTTCCTCCACTTGCTACCACGAATACACTCCCATCGGTTGCTCCCGGACAGGATATATCTTCTCCATTATAATTTGAAGTAACAGAAGCAGTAGCAAATAATGGTGGCGTATTATTTAGGGTAACTGACGCAATGGCACTACAACCGTTGGCATCGGTAGCGGTAACCGTGTAGGTTCCCGCAGGGATATTTGTAATCTCCCGAGTCGTTTCGGAATTACTCCAGACATAAGTATACGGAGAAATACCGGCGGAAGCATTTGCAATGGCAGCACCATCACTTCCATTGGCACAACTAATATCCTGGCCGTTGTTAGAGCGACTTACCGTAGCGGTAGCCGTTATTCCCACCGGATCCACAACTGTGATACTTTCTATAATTGTACAACCACTGTTATCCGTTACCGTAACTGTGTAAGTTCCGGCGCTTAAGTTTCTATTGCGACGAGTAGTGTTACCATTACTCCAATTATAAGTATACGGACTTCTTCCTTCCCGTGCAGTTACTGAAACAATACCATCGGATGCTCCCGGACAGGAAATGGCATTTCCATTATAGTTGGATACAATATCGGTGGTAGCAGTAAGCTGATTAGGTTCAACAATTGTTTGGGTGAGTTCAGTAATACAGCCTTGATCGTCGGTGATGGTCACGGTATATGTTCCGGGTGCCAGCGAATTTATATCTTTTGTAACCTGACTGTTTGACCAGGAAAATTCATAAGGAGCGGTACCTCCAATCACCGTGAGCACGAGCGAGCCATCATCGGCGCCGAAACAAGAAACTTCGCTATTGACTGCCGTAGCATACAAAGAATCGGGCTGGCCGATAGTCACCTGAATCGTTGTATCACAACCATTAAAATCAGTGATCAGTACATCGTAAACCCCGGCCGGAAGTCCTTCCCGGTCTCCATCGTCATCCGCAATATCAGAGATATTTTCCTGGGATAAAGTGCGGGTGTAGTAACTAAAGTTATCCATTCTCCCCTGATAAGGACGATAGCCATTATTTACAAACGGATTAGGAAGTCCAGGAATGAAGAAAGCAGAAGGATAGACACCACTTCCCGCAGAATATCCGATTCCAGCCGTATTATCAATGCTGGAATTAGCCGGCATTACTAAAGTTGTAGGATTATTACTATTATCACCAGCTGTGATTAATTGTCCGTTTATAACAAGGGATAGGATTCCATTGTCAAAAACAAAACCAACCTGCGTCCATCCCGAAAAATCAATTCTTCTTCTAGGTCCGGGGAAAAAATCACCTCCCTGAGCCACTCCGACCTGCAGAAATCTTCTGTCCAGTACCAGTGCAATTCCGTTTTGACTATTTCCCTGTTCAAACAATATTTGCCTTCTGTTAGTAACATCCGGGTCAATCCACATGGTTACTGCTAATTCGTTCAAATCAGATGTCATAAATCCAGCATCATCACTGTACGTAAGTCCCGTTTGGCCATTAAAGTAAAACGATTCGTTCTCATAACCAGGGTTGTATTGGGTTGTTCCGTAAGCAAATTCCAGATGGTGTTCATTTCCGGTTTGATCATC
The DNA here is from genome assembly GCA_032356245.1 of Endocladia muricata. NCBI lineage: Eukaryota > Rhodophyta > Florideophyceae > Gigartinales > Endocladiaceae > Endocladia > Endocladia muricata. The sequence continues at coordinate 1,962 of JAUKWC010046188.1, read as the reverse complement.
AGTAGTACCGTCAAACGAATAAAATGCCTCAATTCCTAAATCATCCCAGGAGTAGGTATAGGCATTTACCCCACCGGTAACATTCACATCAATACTACCATCACTTGCTCCGTAGCAACTCGCATCGGTAACCGTGGCATTAGCTGAAATTCTATCCGGCTGCGTCACCGTCAAAGTATAGACAGCCTGACAACCATTATTATCCGTAGCGGTAACATCGTAATCACCCGCTGTAACATCTATCAAATTACGTCCGGTCTGTCCGTTACTCCACGTGTAACTGTAGGGAGCAAATCCATCCGAAGCGGTAGCTCTGGCCGTACCATCTCCGTATCCAAAGCACGAAACATCTTCACCCAGGTAATCAGAAGTCACCTCGGCCGTTACATTAATGGGCGTTCCAGTAGGTTCAGTAATGGTCACCGTTTCCGTATCCGTACAATTGTTGCTGTCCGTCACGGTAACCGTGTAGGTACCCGCACCAAGATTGGTAACAATTTTTGTATTGGCAATAATATTATTTGCGGGATCTCTCCATTCGTAAGAATAGCCGGGTGTCCCATCATTTCCGTTGGCTTCCGCTTCTCCATTGACGGAACCAATACAGCTTACCCCAAAACCGCCATAGTTAGAATTTACCTGTGTGGTCGCTACGACGGGAGTAGGTTCCGTTACCGTTATGGAAGCAACATCGCTACAACCGACCCCATCAGTGACCGTCAGGGAGTAGGTTCCTGCGGTTACTCCAAACAGATTAGCAGTAGTGGCAGCGTTGCTCCAGAGATAAGATTCTCCGCTATTTCCTCCGGTTACATCAGAAATAACATTCGCATCCGAATTACCATTACAGGATACGTTTTCTCCATTATAATTGGTAGAGATACTTAAAGATAATTGAGGTGTTTCGTAGACAGTAAAAGATTCATCATCCGATGCGCTACAGCCATTTTGCTGTACAATCAACTGAACATTTTTTATTCCATCGTCACTATAAACTACGGTGTGTGGTCCCCGGAAATTAGCAGAATTGGGCGTGGCATTCGCACCGAAACTCCAGGTGTAAACCGCACCTGTAACATCAACTGCATCAAAAACAACAGTGTTGTTTTCACAATCAGGAGATGGCAGGATTATTTCAGCCGTTGGATTAGAAGGTGTACTGATGATTTCAGTAGTTGATACCAAACAGGTACCATCATCATTACGAACATCTATATCGTAACTCCCAGCTGCCAGCGGTCCAAAAAACGGACTAAAACTCCAGGTGCCTCCATCAATTCTATATTCAAAATTTCCAGTTCCTCCGGAAGCGTTTACATTTAAAGAACCATCATCGACTCCACAAGCAGTCGTATTATTAACGATCACATTATCAATAGTCGGAAGTGATGATACTTCAATATTATCCGTAGCGGTATTAATACAACCATTAAAGTCGGTGTACGTGTAGGTAAGTGTGTGCGTGCCTACTCCGGCAGACGCAGCGGAAAATTCGTTTCCGGTTACACCCGGTCCACCATATCTTCCTCCGGCAGGACTTCCGGTATTGAGGGTAATTGTTTCATTTTCACAAGCTTGATTATCAGATAAAACAAAAGTAACCGCTGGAAGACTGTACACCTCAATTTGGTCGGTAGCGGTGCCTTCACAACCATTTCCATCCGTAAAAGTATAGGTAATTGTATGGAAACCAACTCCAGCCGCCGAAGGGTCAAAATTGGTTCCAGTAACATCCGTTCCGGTGTAGGTCCCGCCCGTAGGAAAACCTCCATTTAGCGTTAATGTAGTTTCAATTACACAAGCTCCATTATTTGTTAAATTAAGCGTTACTAAATCCCTGAGATAGATTTCAAGGGTTTCGCTGGTCGAAGCGTTACAGTTGCCATTCTGAACGGTAAGTTGTACATTTTTATTTCCACCGGCAGCGTAAGTTACACTAATTGGAGCTGTACTGCTAGTCGT
>JAUKWC010046177.1:0-10253 GCA_032356245.1 Endocladia muricata | reverse complement strand
AAATCGATCGAGATCCCGGCAAGCTCCGGCAGGGCACCGGTGGCGGGAAGGGATCGCTTCTCCGGTTGCAGCGGGTTCGTCGGCACGTAATCCCCGCGCGTGACCTCAAAGGCGCGGAGCGTGTTCACGATGGTGTCGATCTCCGCCCTGCTCGCGGTCGTTTCGGGTAGGGCCGCCGGAACGGTCGGAGGGGCGAAGAAATCCCCCGCTTGCGGGCAGAAAGCCTCCACGAACCGCTCGTTGCTGCCCGCCATCTCGTGCATGAGGGCGGTGCGCGCGTCGAAATCGAGCAGGTCCAGATGGGGCTTTCCAAGCTTCAGATCCCTGCGGATCCTGCCGACGGAGCGCGAGACGCTGTCTATGAACCGCAGGTAGTCCCGCTCCCCCTGCCAGTCGAAGCGGTTGACGTCGCGCAGGAGGGCGACATGTGCGTTGCCGAAGGGAAGATCGTTCGCCTGCGTCGCCGCCGGTCTCGGCAGGCGGTCGAGATCGGGGAGGCCGATCGTCTCCAGGAAATCCGAAACGATGTCACCATCCTTCAGGTGTCGGCGGCCATAGAGACGCCCGTGAACGTTCTCCCGACCGATCCTGCTCGCCCAGAGCCGGCAAGTGGCGTGATGGTCCATCCGCTCGCGGGTCAGCGTCGTCGAGAGCCAGTGACCCAGGCTGTCGGCGACCCGGTCGAGCGCGCCGCCCGCGACCAGTTCGGCGTATTGCGAATTGGCCCAATCGTCCTGCCGACGGAAATATCCGACCATCCCGACCGGGTACCCGGCGAAGTGATCCACGATGCGAAGGGAGGAGCGATTGAGGAAATACGCCTCGCTCGACAGGACGATCGTGTGGATCGCCCCGTCCGCGAGGGCGAGACCCGCCTCGATATGGTCTCGGAGTGCGGTTCCTCCATCGACGGCCTCGTCGATGAACGCGCTGTGCCCGGCTTGCTTGTGAGGCCGGTCCCTTTGCCAGAGCAGGCCCACTTCGGGATACCACACCCCCGCACGCAGCAGAGCGGCGCGGTTCTTCTCCATGAAGTGCTGGAGAAAGGTGGACCCGGTCTTGGTCTGTCCGATGTGGAGAACGATGCGTGGCTTGGGTCCGGCCGGGGCGGGGAGGGGAGGGGAGGCGGTCCTCACCCTCTCGTTGCGCGCGTAGAGCGACAGGGCATCCTGGAACGCCCGATCCATGTCGCTTTCCGGAACGCGCAGGAGATGTGTCATCGACAGGTCCTGCGGGCAGGCCTCGCGCTTCAGCGCCATATCCACGAATTGCGTCCGGTGCGTGTTCAGTGCCTCCATGAAGAGGCTCGCCACGATCATGGCGTCATGGACATCCGTGACCAGCATATTGCGCCCGTCGGCATCGAAATCGGGCCGGCCCATCAGGCCGTAGCGCGAAAGGGCCTCCCGCAGGCGTCGCAAGGTAGCGGCCCCCCCGTCCGGCGAGGCAGCGCACGAGTCGGAGATCGTGGTACTCCAGTCCTCGCCCATCATGGCGACGGCCATCTGCATTCCCGCCGGCTCCAGGCTGACGGTGCCCTGCAGCGCTTCCGCCGTCGCCTCGATATTGGTGATCATCATGTCGAGATCGCGCGCCGTACGGGTCCGCCGCACCGTGCTCTGCGCTCGCTTGCGATACGAGACGCCGGGGACGGGAAGGACGGTGATCCGCTCGGCCTTCGCCATGGCATGGCATACGAAGGCACGCTCCTCCCATTGCCGGGTAGCGAACCGGATGCCGTGGTCGTCGAGGAACGCCCGTTCGTAGAGGAACAGCCAGAAGTGCCACGACCGGCAGATATCCGGGCTGTCCGCCGCACCGGGGAGGATCGCGCGATCCGGAAAGAACGCTTCCTTCCCGTCGAGCCGCTCCGTCGAAGAGCGCCTGCCGTCGTCGAAGATCCGCTTCTGGACCCGGACCATGGGCGAGCCGTCGTCCCGCGCCGCCTCCACGGCCTGTTCGAGCACGAAATCGTCACTCAGCAGATCGTCGGAATCGAGGAAGAAGACGAACCGGCCCCGGGCCAGTTCCAGCCCCTCGTTCCGCGCCATGCCCTGACCGACGTTGCGGTCCAGCACGACGGGGCGGATGCGCGGGTCCTGCGCCGCCATCCCGTCGACGATATCCCGGCTCGCATCCGTACTCCGGTCGTCGATCGCGATCACTTCGATGTCGCGCAGGGTCTGCGTCAAGACCGAACGGATGGACGCCTCGACGAACCTCTCGACGTCGTAGACCGGCATGATGACCGAAACGACGGGGTTTTCCAGGTTGCCGGGGGCTGCCTCGTCGAAACCGCCACTGTCCATGTCGTCGATCATCTCTTCGATCCTGCCCCGGATGCGTGACTATGCCCCGGATGCCGTGACAAGGGAAGACGGTCGACCTTCTCCCCTTACAACAATGGCTTCAGCATCTGCACCGTCTCCTCCCGCGGGGGCGGAGCGTGGTCGGAATCCGGATCGTCGAACAGGATCACGTTCATCTTGTTGGGTCTTCCATGGGGGCGGTCCTCCGTCCAGGATACGAGGTCCGTATCGAGCCCCTCGATGAACGGCTTCAGGTGGTTTTCGAGATGCGGCACGTCCCGGGTGTTCTGGAAGACGTAGATGGGAGCCTCGCGGTCCTGCAATGCCAGGCGGACGGTGATCCGGTCGAGATACCGCTCGCGGACCTCGATATCGGTCATGCCGGGGTAGCAGGTCTCGAGCATGGCCCCGTAATGGACGAGATCGTAGTCGTGGAGGAAGATCTGGGGATTGATGGCGACGACCTTGGCCTTCGGCAAGGCATCCGCCAGTTGCAGCACGCTGAATCCGCCTCCGGACGAGCCGAACAGCATGACGTCGGCCTCGTCGTACCCGCCCTGCGCGATGATCCGTCGGATCAACGTCACCATCGCGTCGATGCCGTAGGCGTCCTTGTCGTGTTGGAACCAGCCCAGTCCGAGCATGTTCTCCGGCTTGAGCGAAGGGTCCGTGAAGGCGATCACGTCGTGGTCGGGAAAATCGTCGGACCAGCCGTAACGCTGGAAGTCCATGTGCCCCATCCTGCGGGTCGAGGCACCGGGCAGCATGATCAGCAGCTTTCCAGCTTCCTTCCTCCCCCTGCGGTCGAGGAAGAAGGCGATATCGATCCCGTCGGCGGAGACGCCGTAGGTGTTCTTGCCGGATTTCAGCTTCAGATTCTCCGGATCGGGAAGCCTCAGATGCGGCACCTTCGGCAGGATGCTGTCCGTCGCCGGGGCGCTCTTCGCCGTGCTGCCGAGATGGGTCGAGGCGAAGCGGAACGCCTCGGACCGAGCGTCCTCGTCCAGGGCGAGGACGGTACACACCGAATGGGTCGCTCCGAACACCGAGAACCCGACCGTCAGCGAAGGCGAGAGCTTGTTGTCATGGGATGATACGAAGCCCTTCATCTCCGCCTCGTTGCCGTACTGCACCTCCAGCTGCGCTTCCGGATTGAGGCAGTCCACGAAAATCCGTCGACCGTCCTGTCCCTTGGCCCGGAGCGTGTTGCCCTTCGCCGATACCAGCCGGAAATCGGTTTCCAGGTGGAACCAGAGTGTCGTGTTTCGCGCACGCATGTAGGTGAGCTTGTCCCTCACGATCACCCACCGTCCCGGGCGGCAGTAGAGCAACCGCTCGTGCTTGATCGCAGGGAAATCGAGCTTTCCATGAAGCCGGTAGATTCCGCCGGACAGGGTCCTGCAAGGCAGGATGGCGCTGCCGTAGGGCTTGAGCCTGAGGATGTCGAACCCTTCGATCTCGGCGCTGTTCTGGGCCTTGCAGGACAGGACGTGGTGGCGGTACTTGTCGGTCCGGTAACCGTATTTGCCGCCGTCGCAGACGATCCTTCCTCCCTTGTCGAACCAGTCGAAGCTCAGGCAGTCGCGGTGCTTGTGAATCTTGCTGTGATAGCCGCCCATCATGAAGACCATGCAGGCATCTTCCGCCGGCACGTCCCAATCGGAGCGCAGCACTGCGTACCCCGTGTCGTCGAAGGTCGATAGCAGATGGTCCTTGCCGACGGCCTCCGGGAACACCACGGATTTCTGCTCGACCAGAACCGAGTCCCCGACGCAGATCGGACGCCGAAGCGGATCGACCAGCCATTTCTGCGCCGCCCGCGCATCTTCCACGCGCCGGATGATCTTGTCGCTCGAAGCGAACCATCCGGACTCGATCACGGCCTCGAAGGTGGCGAGGACATGGAAGTGGTAATGCGGCGAATGTTCTCTGTGAAACCCGTTCGCGTCGAACTGGGCGACGATCAGACGCTCCATGAGTTCTGTCGCATAGGCCTTGCGGTCGTCGGTACGATCGTCCTCGGGCAGCATCTGCAGCAGCGCCATCAGTCCGTGCGCCTGGAAGATGCCATGGTTGTTGAGGCTGAAGGTTTCCGGCGTCGCCAGGTTGGCGACGTGCTTGCGCGCCAGTTCGTTTAGGAACCGCCTGCGCGCGGGTTCGATCTCCAGACCGAAGCCGTCGATCCGGTCCATGAAGAACGCGATGGTCAGGGCACGGAACCCGACGGACATGTCGTACCAGGCATAGCTTTCGGGCATCCGGCTGGTCACGATATCCGCAGGATCGTCGCCGTATACCGCCCACCAGTCCTTTGCCAGATCGAAGAAGAAATCCAGCACGGCGTCCTTGTCGTCGCAGGAGTCGAAGAAGTCCATGACGGGGTGGAAGAAAGTCCAGCTTTGGAGCTGCATCCGCCAGTTGCGATCGGTGACCCGCTCCACGGCTTCCCAGTTCAACGGAAAGTTTCCGCAGCCTTCGGGAGGTTCGAAGGAATTCCCTTCGAGAGCGAGAAGATGCTTCTCGTCGGAAAAAGCGGACGGAAATATCGAGTTGAGAAAACAACCCGGCGAAACGGCAGGATGGACCCGGTTCGAGGCATTGCCTTCGGTGTTCTGCATCTTCGTGTTTCCGATACCGTGGTTGAGGTGGATTTCGGAAGGCACCGATCTCGACAAGCGGACCTGCTTCAGCGACGCTCGCTCGGGTCGTTACGAACTCGGTTGCATCGACGGAATACCGTACGCGCCCTCGCAGGTTTCCGGGAAAGCGCGCTGTTTCTGTGATCGTTCGATGGGGGAGGGGAAGAGACGTCATCGAATCGGACGGCGATCGCCCTAGTCGAAATCGACTTCGACCATGACCCACCTCGTATAGGTGCCTTCCATGACCAGGGTTATCTTCCCGCCCGGAAACAGCTTTTCGAGCCGTGCGATCGTGAAGGACTGCTTGTGAAACGCCGGAAGCGGATCTTCCTTGTAGGGAACGCTGATGATCAGTTTCTTCTTGGCCAGGTAATAGAGGTTCTCGATGGCCAGTTTCAGGCCGGTATTGGTCAGATGTTCCAGAACCTCCAGGCACGTAACGGTATCCGCACGAAGATTCGGATTCGGTTTCTTTACCAAATCGAGTTCTTCGAAGCGAAACCCTTCGATGTTCTTCAAACCCGAATGGGGTTTCTTATCCGCACCGATGACGGTCTTGAATCGACCGGACAGCTTCGCCGCGTTCGGCAACTGGCCCATGCCTATCCCTATGTCGAGATAGGTATCGCATTCGGGAAGCGTCGAAAGAACCATGCACCAGCGCTTGTAGTCGCGCACGTAGAGAGAATTATTGGGCATCTCCCCGTTTTTGGACATTTCTCTGAACTTATTGTAGACTTCGAGAACTGGGCCTGAGATTGGAACGAGTTCCAAGGGGCACGCATTATAATACTTCATATCTACTTTCATCCCACCAATTCAATATGATTGCATTAGAAATACAGGGTTCTCTACGTTATCGCCTACCAAGGTCTTCGAGACGCACTTCAAACAGGCGATGTTCGTAGTTCGATCTCACCTTGGCGATCACGGAACCATGTCCATCCGAGCAGATGTTCCGATACCCTTATATCACGGTGGGCTCTAAGTCTCGAATTTACACTTCGTGTGGTCGAATCTTTTGTTGCTGCCTCACCACCCTCTCGATGACATCCGTCACGATCCCCGCGGTCCTGTTCCAGCTGCGCTCGGCCTCCACCCATGCGCGCCCGGTGCGCCCGAGCCTCGCGCGCGTGTCGCCGTCCTCCAGCAGCTTCGCCAGCGTATCCGCCAGACTGGCGACGTTGCCCTTCTCGAAGACGAGCCCGGTCTCGCCATCCTTCACCATCTCGGTCAGGGCGCGTACGGACGACACGACCACCGCCTTCTCCATCGCCAGCGCTTCGAGCGGTTTCATCGGCGACACCATCTCGGTGACCGGTTGCGGCTTGCGCGGGAAGGGGGCGACGTCGATCAGCGAGTAATGGGCCTCGACCTCCTCGTGCGGGATGCGCCCGGGCATGATCAACCATTCGTCGAGGCCGCTTTCGCCGGCGATACGCAGGATCTCCTCGGTGATCGGCCCCCGGTCGAGGCCGCTGGTGTTCTCGTTGCCGATGATGAGCAGGCGAAACTTCATTCCGCGCTGTCGCAGCAAGGCACAGGCCTCGGCGAGATGCTCCAGCCCTTCGTACTGCACGAAGGTGCCTATGTAACCGATGACGGGCACGTCGTCGGGGATGGCGTAATGCGCGGCCAGCGTCGTGTCGCGGCCACGCGGGGTGAAGCGCGACGGGTCGCAGGAATTGGGCGCCAGGGTGATCTTGTCCGCAGCGACCCCCCGCTCGACCAGTTCTTCCATCATCGGGGTGGTCAGGGTGATGACGGCATCGGCCGCCTTGGCCGTCTGTGCCTCGTAGTACCGCATCACCTTGTAATTGGTCGTGGTGATGAATTTCGGCTCGCGCGAGATGCGCGTGACCTCCCAGAAGCCGCGTACCTCGTAGATGAACGGGATACCGAGGGCCCGCGCGGCCAGGCTGGCGGGCAGCGCCGTGGCGTAGTTCGAAGCGGCCATGACGACGGCCGGGCGCAGCTTGCGGAAGAGTTCGATCAGCTTCTCGACCGCGACATCGTTGTAGTCGGCGGTACGACGGAACGGTTCGAAGATACGATGGTAGGAGACCTCGTCGATCACGTCGCAATCGGGGCGCTCCAGCCCTGCTTCCTCTTCGGACAGGAGGTCGCCGGGGTATCCGGGGCGGCTGATGCAATGGACGTCCATCCCCATCGCCTGCATCCCCAGCGCCATACCGTGGCCCCGCGTGGCGTAGCCACCCGAGCTGTAGGGCAGGGTGTTGTGCATGACGTAGGCGACGCGCCCGGGCATCGGCTCGACCGAAGCCGCCTTGCGGTCCCGCAGGCGCCGGGTCAGATCCACGGCCTTCAGCGGTCCCTTCTTGGCCTTGTCGACCCATATCCGCTTCTTGGGGTCGGAGCCGACGGTCTTCTCTATCTTGCGAACGCATTCGGCGGCCAGTTCGAGGTCGAAGACCCGCAAGGCAGCCCAGTAGAGCGCCTTCCAGGTGGCTTCGTCTTCGACGCGGTTCAAGGCTTCGCGTATCAGATCGACCTCGGATTGATGTCGTCCCTTCTTGGTCATGAATCTCGCCGCAGTCTTCAGCCCGTCGGCAATTTCCTGGGCGTCGTATCTGCGCGGTTCGATCATGGCGGACTGCATTGTATCTTCCGACTTTCTAGTGAAGGCGAAGCCGGCTTCGTTTCCCGAGAACAAGATCGCGCGAAGGACGGCATGTGGGTGGGATCGGGAAAATTCGATAAACGGATGTTCCATAATAGAACACCAGTTCGGTTGTATCAAATCATCATTGTGCTATTGCCGCACATGCGATGCGGTCGATAGCGAGATTTGCAACACAGAAACTCCCCGTAGACTCAGATCCAACCGCTGTTCCGATCGCCGCCCCGCGCACCTTGATCATACTTCGTACAGGAGAATCTCGCCATGCGAAAGTGGAAGGACGATCTCTCCGTCGAGACCCGGTCGTCTCGAAGGGCGGAGTTCACGCATGAGATTTCCGTGCTGGGTCGACCTCTTTGAATCTGCCGTGATTCGGAGCGTCTCCCATATCGGGGAGGCGAGCGGTGACGGCGGATGATCTGGCAACCCATCCTTCGGATATCGACGATCTCCGACGTGCAGGGAGGGTCGAGCACCGACTTCGGCTTCAGCTTCCCGGAGAGCCACAGGCGGCGCATGCGCTTGGCCCCCTCTCGGCGTCGCCTCGCTTGCTTGCCGGGCAACGATCGAATGCGCCATCCATCGGGAGATCGAGCGCCGCACCCGAAGGATCGGGGTCTTCCCCGCGAGGTAGCCCTCGAACGCCTCGCGACCACCATCCTCGCCGATCGCTCCGCCGTGGCTCCGTCTCGGTCGTCGGCGTCACGCCAATCCGGAGCGGAATATCCGCTCGTCCGAACCGTTCGGATTTCCGGAACTATCTCTTGGAGATATTCAACGTAATCGTCTTATGCCAGACCAAAAGTCTACACAATACTTGTTCATGACGACTTGTGGAGGAAGGTTATTTCGATCGTATTCCATTTCTTGGAGATATTTTTTGATATCGTGTCTTGCAATCTCCGATGCTTCCTCGGATCGAAATTTAGCGTGTTCGAGTTCCCTGGTAATACGATCGAATGCATCCGAAAGAAAACTCTGCATTTTTTCGTGGGTAGTATTGTATTTATTGAATTCATTGAACTGACCGAATCCATAGTGATTCATCAACGAATCGAAATACTCCCACCGGCGATAGAAAATACGTGGACGTCCATCGACGAAGTAATGCCAGCAATCCGGGTCTATGACCGAAACTGCAAAAACTTTTTTATGCCCTTCCGAAGAAACGAATTTCGTAGACATACCATTGGGTACTACGAAATAAAGGAGACAGCCTTGACGGCTGACGCGGGCCAAGTTTTCCAAGAGAGCGCTAGTATCGTATATATGTTCGAGCACATCGTTTATGATAATCATATCTGCCCAGTTTTCCTGGACACGGCTACGAAATTGAATGCTAGAAGCATCACACTGCATGAATTTTACATCGACATCGTCTTGAGCATTTATATTGGCTAATTCCAATAGGCTTTCATCTATATCGACACCAATTACCTCAGCGCCTACACGTGCAGCTTCGATAGACATGCCTCCATATGCACATCCTACATCGAGTACTTTCTTGCCCTTGAGATCGATACCATTGGCATGCATCTTGTGGACAAATTTTCTTCCTCGGTAATTCGTGTTTAGAGCAAAAGTATTCGGACTCTTACGAAGAACTGCTGAATCGGTTCCTTTGCGCGCTGCCACTTCATCGACGAAAGCGTCATAAGTCATGGTATGTTTTCCTATAATCGTAACGGTTCTGTCTGTGTGGCAAACCGTCGGGGAGGCAGTGGCGAAGTTTCGAACGAGTGGTAGAGTAGATCGACTGAGAGGAAAAGAACGATTCCGACATGGATACGATCCTCTCCCATCGGGTCGGTCCACCGAGGAGCATAGGATACTCCCCTCTTCTTCCGGATTTCTGGAGGAAGAGACCATGGCCAGGAAATGTTTCGAGCCCGAAGAGACCGTCGTGGAGCTGCGGCAGGTGAAGTATTGCACGGCCAGGGGACGTCCATGACGGGTGCCATCCGCCGGATTTACTTGACCGAAGCGACGTATCACCGCTGCTGTCGCGAGGAAGGTGGCATGAAGACGGATCAGCTCAAGCGACCGAAGCAATTCGCGACTTACCAGTACGGCACGCGCCAGATGGCCCGTGACATGCGACGCGCATAGGGGCGACGTCGTGCTGTGCGAGCAGTGCTCGACGGTCAGCGGTCGGTGCCGATCCATGAAGCTCCGAAGGCCGGCATAGGCCAGGTTCGACACCCCGGAAATCTGCAATCACGGGGGCGCTCGGCCTGATCGGGGATCTCACCCCGATACGGATCGACCTTTTCCGGATCGGGCTTTCGGGTCCGCAAGGGTGGGTAGCGCGGATGCCGTGTATTTCCGTCCGATTACCAATTCGAAATGCCTTTCGTCACATAGTACGTCAAACCACAGCCGGAACGATGGAGATCCGACGATGATCGTACGAAACACGCTTCTCGCCACCATGGTGGCAATGCTTGCCGGGACATCCGCCCATGCGGGCACCGCCTTCGGCACCGATGCCGACGCCCGCGAGATCGCCGGCAAGATGACCGAGATCGTCAACGGCGGCGGCGTGGATGCCGGGATCGCGGCCATGCACGACCCCGACCTGCCCTTCTCCACGTCCGAGATGGGCATCCACATCTTCGAATCCTCGATCATCGTCGCCGACAACCGCGAGCCGGAACTGAT
>JAUKWC010046166.1:0-10253 GCA_032356245.1 Endocladia muricata | reverse complement strand
CCCCCACCCCCCCCCCCCCCCCCCCCCCCACTCAGCTGTCTCTGTCCGTTATCTCAGCCTTTCCCCTGGTTTCACCTCCTCGTGTCTTCCTTTTTTTTCCGCCGGCGGTCCCTGCGCCACTATTTAAGCTCTTGTTCCGTTCTCTTCAATCCTCAATCGGAAAGCATTGCATTCCTTGTTTTGTTTTCCGTCACAGGAACGACCTCTTCCGTTCCAACCTTTCCGCAGACCCCTTCCTCATCCCCCTTCTCCGGTGCATCCTCCCCCCGTCTCTCGTGGCGCTTTGTCCCCATTGTTCATCCCCACGCGGGCATACCTTTTGCTGTGTGCATCACCCACTGCATGAGCGGTGCACTCCCCTGCGATGCCCTCTCCGACCGATGATGCCGATATTTTCAAGCGCATGTTTGCGTCCTTTGTGGCTCGCAAACGTACCAGCCGTCGCCCGGACAATGCGGCCGCAGCCCATTCGGCCAATCACCATGCTCGCGGAGGCTACTTGGACACCGCTCCGCCGGATGCTTTGCGTAAGGTCGCCACCGAGTTCACCGGCCGCTCTTTTGTCGAGCAACCGGCCGGCCCGCCGGTCAGTCTTCGCCCACTCAGGCCGGAGCCTCCGTCCAGGAAGCACGGCCGTCACTCGGAGGGAAAAGGTCACATTGCCAATCTGCTCAATTTGAAGAACCACCGTGCGATTCCCAGCACCACTCCGCCGCAGCGTGGCAAGCACGCACAGAAGTCATCCAAAGGCTCCAAGGGTTCCAAAGGCTCCAAGGGCTCAAAGGGTTCGGAGAAGCCTGTGTCAGCTTCCACGGAAGATGCGCCGCCGCGTAAGCGCACGCGCACTCACAATGCTGCGCGTCCGGCCGGGTCTATTTCGCGCTCGTACAGTGCTCACGCCGGCACACTGCACAATGTTCGCTCGGGTAAATCTGAGAAGAGTCGTAATGTGGCCAGGTTCAACTTGCCCCCGGCGCAGCCGCCCTCCACGGCCCCGCCGACGCGTTCTCGCGGCGCGGCATCGTCCAAGACGTCAGCTTCGAAAAGCTGTCCATGTGATAAGTGCCAGGCGGTGTTTGCGCAGAAGGGGCAGCTCTCCAGGCACATTCGTCGTGTTCACGAGAAATTGAGGCCGCATGCCTGTGAGTTCTGCGGACGCCTGTTTGGTGCGAGGAGTGACAGGAGCCGACATGTGCAGGTAAGTTATCTAGCAATTGCTGGAAGCCGATGGTGTCGATATTTATTGGCTTTTTGGTGACCTTTGCGACCACGATGGCCTGCGAGGTTGGCAACGCTACTGGTAATATTAATGGTGCATGTTCTAACATTCTGCGAGTCGATTTGTATCTTTGCTGATTCTGGTATTGTTGCATTGCGCATGTTTCATTTCCGATAACTAGATTGTTCATGAGAAGGTGCGTCGCTTCCCGTGCCAGCGCTGTGGTTTCCAGTTCCAGGCTAAGACGCATCTTGAGGCGCACGTGCGTACTGTCCATGAAGGCGAGCGCCCGTACCGTTGTGCTCAGTGTGGGTTTTCATTTGGACTTCGCTCTAACTTGCTCACTCATGAGCGTGCAGTACACTTCAGGGAGGCGAAGTGGAGCTGCAAAATCTGTGACACGGCCTTCAATAGAAAGCACGACATGTTCCGTCACATGAAGCTAATGCACGACACTGACACGGGGCCGACTCCGTCGGCGAGCAAAAAACATTAAATACTTACACGCCGGGAGACTCATTACACTACACTTTTCTAGCGAATACTTTTCAGTTTAATTCCCTTACTAGGCCAGGCTGATCACAACTCACAAGAGACCATACCAACGGGAATAGAAATACGCAGCTGTGTGTTGCTATTGCTATGATGTCAATTCGATATGCGAATTGTAGTGTGCAGCCTTTGCCTGACATCTGAGCGTCCCTATCTTGCAAGTACAGAACAACAGGAGCACAATTTCTCTGACGAGGCGAAACGTTTTGAGCTTGACGCACTGAAGACATGCGTGCGCTGTAGAAAGTGAATGTAGTCCGTCCATTTCTCACCACAGTTTATTATTGCTGGATTCTGTCGTACAGTGCGCATTCCATCGTGCGGCACAGGAATAACCTGCGCCCGCTCACTTGCTGCTTTCCAAATCCCAAGTCGGAAAGCTTTCTGGTGCGCAAAGTTCCTATCGGCGCAGACTGCATGATGTCCGCCCATAAAATTACTCTTGACTGATCTGCACAGCAGGTTCCGGTCACGCGGCTCTCCGCTTCTATGGCAGAATCTAGTGTCTCGAGCACGGTGCGGACTCTCGAGATGTGAGTTCAATTAATTGCTACACGTCCATCACGGAACCTGCAATTCGTCCGCACCAGCCGCACCTTGCTCTCTGGTAAAGCGAGGTGTGCTGCACCACCAACTCACATCACTGTAGGATCACAGTTACTTCCGATCAGCGTGCGGCATACTAGGTCCGCGATGGTTGGCCCAGTGCACCAAGTAAAACAATAGGACCAGAAATGTGAGGGCACACCCCCTAGAGGTTCTTACTAGTCGGCAAGATCATACGCGTATGATCATCTCAGCGTCACAAGCCAATACTTGGCACAGAACATGGTTGAAAGCAGGAGTTTTGGCACTTTCATTTTCTTCCATGTTCTCAACACAGAATATCCTTTTATCTAAAACCCTTGCTTGATTGCCTTCCATTTCTGGACTGTAACGTAAACCGCGAGGCAGTTTAGCCTCAGAGTGATTGCAGGGTATGATGAGACCTTTCACTATAGTCACTACTTCACACATAAACTTTCGCCTTTTTTTTGAGCAAGGGAACACATGGTACCCAGTACCTCCAGTATTCCAGCAAACGAACGTACGCCAATCTGCATGCCAAGTAACACGCACTATCTCATGAGGAATCATACGTGTGCACAGTGGTGCTTTATAGAAGTCGTCAGCATCCGCAGTAGGCTCGTTCTTCATCCCGTAATGTTGACGAGGACTGCAAGCTCCAATTTTCTTCGGCAATCCTTTACAGACAATACATTATTGCGTGAGGCCTGCTCCTGGTAAAAACTTCAACGTATAATTTGTCAGGTAAGGCCTTTTTGTGTCGCACAGAGAAGCATGAATTCATGCTCTCGCTGCATTGGGAGTTACCTGCCATTTACCGGTTTCAATTTTGAAGGTAAGCTTGTGTTATGGCAGATGTCGTTCTCATTATTTTTCAGTTCATCCCAAACGGATGGTCGAATATTATTAACGCCACCATCCAAACTTACCACAAAAGCAACGGAGAATGGGGTGGCCCTTCTAATACCAGAGGTATAGCCACAGCCGAAGATTGATATGACTACAAACGGTTCGATTCGCTGCGAAGTTTATGTTAGCAATGCCCACTTGTCGGAATTCAGTAGGGGTGTATCATAAATGGTAGTGCAGCATTGCAAGTGTTGAGGGTTTTGCCACATCGCCTTGCCCACTGGGTCAAAGTTGGGATCGAGTCCGAACAAACAACTGCCACCTTAAAGCTGCATGCAGATAGCCTCTACTTTCGGTCTCAGGTTCTCTTTCTTCTGCCAATCCCATCCAATACCTGCTCCATCGCGCCTCTGCAAGTGCTTTCAAAATCAATTTGCGCTTCGATCAGCAGATTTAGATGCCTCGTGCAGACGTCGCTTGACTGACACCAAGCTAGCCTCCCATTTGAACGGCATGCCAAGCTACCGAAGGGGAATCGAGAGGGAACATATGTGGGGTTCAAGAATAAGGAAACCCTACGGTATACTCCGCAGGGATGTAGTTCTGTAAAATCGAGCTTATGACACCCAATCTTGATTTCAAACCCTCGGCGCCTCCTTCCGAAAGCCCCCATTTGGCACTTTAATACATCCACTTGACCTTCTTTTTTCCTTGTTTAGACCCTGAAAACCCCTCCACTGAAAAAAAATACTGGTCTAGAAAACGCGTGATTATTTTTTGGCTCTATCTAAACATGCTTGGCTTTCAGAGAACAACGAACCTGGTTGAGGAAAATGTAAAGCGGGGGTACGGGTCGACGGGCCAGACAAATTTATTCGATATCTTGTTGGGCCTATGAGTCGGAAGGAGGCGTCACTTTTTGATGTCGCTGAGGATGTGAGAGAATGTGGTAGAGGGAGGCTGAACAAGAGCAGCACGGATAAGAGGAGGAAATAACTGTTTTGATTGATGCTGATATATACCGTGTGTGTTCAACTGTGCCTCAAATTAGCAGATGAACACGCACGTCGAGTACACTATCGGTGGTAACTACTGTCGAGAATCCCGAGTACTTGTGTAAAACATAAACAGCAAGAACCGCTGCTCAACAGTAATCAACTCGCTTCCCATTAAATACTACCTCATGCGAAAAACAACGCTGTAAAGCCTCCTGCCAGCTTCAAATTACGATTATGAGCTGACATTAAGGGCCCAGTCATCCTCAAATGATGCTCTCCTTCGCACCCTAAAGGTCAATGCGAGAATGGTGATTCTATTGAAATGACAACGTTCGCGTACCAGGGGGGCATGTCCCCGTCGAGAGCCAGGGCTAGGGAACAAGTTTTACGATGGTTGAAGTAAAAAGCGTTGTAAATCTAATCCCCAACTAGTGCAGAATATTTGGTTCCGAGGGAGTCTAGATCTGCAAATGTAGAGTGATTGTCCTCGTCTTCGCGCCATACTATTGCATCAATTGTGGAGTATAATCTAGTGTATGTCACCGTATTGCTGTCAGAGCACTGCTTTGTGCTGCACATTCTGCCTGAAATTCGAGAACTCAGAGGTTGGAGTCATGGATTACGTGTTGATTTCTACACCACGGAAACGTAATCGAGCCACAGTGTCTGACTTTCTCGCAGGTCGAATGGTGATGCAGATCTGGCATTGTCGAAAGTACAGTACTTTTTATGAGGAATATGAGAACGTTTTGTCGCAGTGCAGCTGAGCAGCGAGAATATTAACGACCTGCTGATGTACCGGGTAAGTAATCATGAACGATCGAAACTATATTATTCTCCGCTTTTCTATGCAACTGTAAGATAGCTCCGCATCAGTAGCAGACTTTCTTTGAGTGCGTGGAGGATCAGAATTAAAATCCGGTTTTTCGCACACCGTAGTCAAACCTTGATCATGTACAATAGGCATGCATTGGCAGCAATTAATGTAAGGGCACCCCTGCTGTTCAGCTTACGCCCAACACAAATAGACCAATATAAAAACAGGTAACGCTCGACGAACTCAGTTTAGAGTATAGTACCCAAGGAATCATAAAAAAGGTTTTACTATGGCATTAGTGGTCTGCTCCTCCAATAATCAGCAATCGGCTACTTCAGAGGGTGCAATACACACAGTCTCAGGCCGAACAACTAGAAAAATCTTTCCTGCTCTTCTGAAGAGAACTTGGGGGAATGAGTTACTGCAACCCTGGCACGAAAGACTGAATTAGTGTCTATTGAATACCCGGCCTTTCATGAGGTCAAATATCGCTCAGATGTTGAAGGATTGATGAGCCGTCAACTTCAGATGCATTTCGAGAGCACCCAACACTCTTGGAGTCATCTGCACGGACAGGGTGGGGTGAGGAGCAGAAAAGGGTGACGGACTTTTCTCGTAATCAGATGTGTTAGTGTAGTGGACCTCGTAACCATGGCTCTTGATGCAATTGAAGGAATGGGGCAAACTACACGTCATATAAGTAACATATTTCCCGCATCAACTAACTACGTATGTGAATTCTGGATGATCCGTTGGCCTCTTACAGTATACGGCGACGTGTAACCTCATAAAAACAAAAATGCCGTATCCAGTAGCCGCCACGGTCCATTCGGTAGGAAATTCTGTCGAAACTATGTCATTCGCTGCCTTCCCCAGCATTCACCCCGAACATGGTGGCACAAATGTAAGGCGTTGGTTGTATACGAGTATGGCAGGAAGCAAAATCCAAATTCTGCGTGAAGCGATGAATGGGGCCGTGCTATTGGAGCAGCTATTTCTGCATCGATTCGGACATCGGTGAGCAGTTAGTGACGGAATTGAAGTGGTGAAGGAGAATGGAAATAGCAAACTCGGTGTAGTAGGGTTAACGATGCTCGCTGCGTCATGTGGCTGCCGAAGCCGAGCTAGAGCGCTCGGTCTTTACTAGATAGCTGTGCCGTACATTACGAAAACGACTAATAAGTGCGTCGACCAGATTGAGAACGACGAAGAAGCGCGGCAATGAGACCCAGCTCGAAAGAACAAGCAACAAGTATAGTTCGATGTAGCTCATATACGTACAAGTGCTTGCACCGGTCGAGTTAGTGGTAACATGCCCCGGAAGACCCACAGAAATTGACAGAATGAGCTTCCAACCTGTAGCAGTTCCTTCTACATAAGATAGTGCAACCCATCAGATGCTGTGGGGAAATTACCCAGGCCCCACCCTTTACTAGATGAGATGGCATTATTTCACCACAGGAAGATGCTGACAGTACCGGGTTGCTGGGGCACGGAAATAAAATTGTCATAGAAATGGCTATGTTTGTCCCGTTTAATTGCTATAAGAACTTAAAACAAGTAAAACATAGACCAGGCCATTTACCAGAACCATTCTATAGCACAGAACCACGTCGTTAAACGAAGCCATAATAGAGTATTAGATATTGAGCTGCAAACTGTACATGGAAGGAGGGCCATCATGCTAGGATACTTCAGCAGTAGGTCGTATGCTGATCGTGCTATCCGTTAGTGAGCGTCGTAGGGCATATGTAAAAGGCGTAATATGGATAGACACAAGATTTTCGCAATGTATGTGTCGCCGGTCGCGTCGTACGTTAAGCATACCACATCCATCAGTAATGATTCAACCCAAAAGTTGGCACCAAACGTGTTGTACGAGAAAAATGATGAATTCATACTGTTGCGAACCGACGATAAAGATGGTATTGAGACCAATTCGCAGCGGCAACACGACCGCGTCTGTGTTTCTGCACCTGGTTACGGATATGCACTGGGTGCAGTTTGGGGCCTAGTAGTACCTGTAGCTTACTGCACATGTTGCAGCTAGGGGTGCAGTATCATTGAACCTGCACTTCCGCGACGTGGATCTTCCGGTCTAGTATCGATAGTCTCATACGGCCCCTAAGTGCATGTCAGTGCCCAGTACCACCAGACTCGCATTTCCGTTTGGTGAGCGTCCAGGTATAATAATACTGGACTAGGAAATCTAATTGACGGACGTCCGAGTCTAGTAGTACTAGCTGCAGTGCTAAGGCCCGTGGAAGTCTGTCGCTACTTCTACCGGGCTGCGACCGCACTTTTTGCGGTTCCGAACGGAGCACTGATGCGCATTGAACCTAGTGAGAAGTGACCAGACCTCCATTGTGTGTGGTGGACGTCCGATCTACGTTTACTTGATTTGCGTACTGCAACATGTGCACAACTCGTCGAGTGCTGGGAGGGACCTACCCTACCCTCACCACACTGCAGTGCTGTCCTCATTGCGCGGCCCTCCCCTCCTACTCCAGCTACTTATTTCTCTCCAGATCGCATCGTAATGTCTAGGTCATGCCACTCTCCAACCACAACACGCATTTCATTCAACCTTTGTTCCATTTTGCACCACTAAACCCCTTCTGCACCTCCCGTCCCTCACCCTCTC
Organism: Endocladia muricata; assembly: GCA_032356245.1. Lineage (NCBI taxonomy): Eukaryota > Rhodophyta > Florideophyceae > Gigartinales > Endocladiaceae > Endocladia > Endocladia muricata. Next base: position 2,607 of record JAUKWC010046166.1, on the reverse strand, counting down.
CATCATCAATGATCCACACTTCGCATCGCATTGCATCACCCATATCTCACCGCTTATCAACGGAGCCACACGTCACGCTCAGCCTTTGTTCCAGTTTGCACACGTCAATATTTCCAAAAATAGATGTAACCGGCCACCGGGTGCAGTAGCGCAGTAACCAGTCTATCCACAGTTCCCTTTATAGAATGCCATAGAACGCTGACCGTCGTGGCATTCCGAAACCTGGAGCTCTTGTAGTCTGGCAGTTCTAAGGATGAATGCCCACTTTCAGAAGAAACATTAGTCTCATCTGCTGCGTCCAATGAGTGTCCGCATACACTACCCGCTGTTCGTTTCCCGCTAAAATATTCATTTCATACTGTGAATTGTGCGGTACATGGCGGATTCAGCTCTCACCTCATGTACGACGGAGTCGCTCCATGACTTATTGCCCGCCTCATGCGGATGAGCAAACCCCTGCCCTCCGGACTGTTTATTGCACTTCGACAGATTATGCACCTCTGCGATGAGGACTACTAGACGAACTGTGCACTATCTGTGGCTTCAGGGGACTGTGCAGTATGTTTGGTGATGCTCAGCTGCACCGGCTCACACAAATTTGTGGCGAGACTATATGCCAGAAGAGAAAGTAAGACTCTCTGCACTGTCTTCTGGGGCAGAAACGGCGCCGTGCTAGCCGGTGAATGCGGCCTGAGTTTTAACTTACGTAGTAATTGGTAGATTAGACGAGTGTTCGTCGACGGCTTTAATCGGGTTTGTACCGATAATCAGACTTTGAACTGTATCGTGAAGCCGAAACATAGTTTCTGTGTCCTTTGAACTGATTTTACGAGGTGCGGCCTGCTTGACGCATCATTTTTTCGTTGATCAACTACGCGCGCGCGAGTTCATACATACGGCAGTATGCGGTTTGCAATGAGGTGTTTCCAATTGGATACAAATGCTGAGACCTGCACTAAAGTTGGCACTATTCAATACAAAGCAGCTTTCTTCCCATGCTGTGTGTCCACCTATCTTCAGAAAGACAACGTGAGCCAGGACCCCAACAGTTCACACCAGCTTTGCTGTAGCCATGCTTTGGCTGAGCCTCACGTCTGTGTTTCCGGAAAGGGTTGCGGACGCCCACCGGGTGCAGTAGCCCGGTAAAACTTTCCCCCGTACTGCACATTTTGAAATGGCATGGAATGCCGACTTCCGTGGCATTCCAAATCGTGGAGTTCGTGTAGTACGGCAGATTTTTGCATGGACGCCGACTTCCAAAATTTTTTTTTGAACTGCGGCGCCCAGAGAACGCCCGCATCCACAACTCGCAGTTCATTTCCTAGTAAAACCTCCAGCTCGTACTGCGGATTGTGCAGTACACTGCAGTTCCACATTTCACAGTACGAACCTCAATGTCACATGATGACCTGTAGCCTGCCTCACGTGGATAGGCCTACCTTCGACCCTTCATACTCTTAGTTTCCTTCCGACGGAAGTTAAGCCACTGTACTGAATATAATTACGCGCAATATGCGCTATCTGTGGCTTTAGGAAACTGAGCACTATGGTCGTTGATGTTCGGCTGCACTGGCTCACCCAGAGTCTTCCCGACGTCATATGGCAAGAGATGGTGTGCGTCTGTCTTTCCGGGAATGGATGTGGGCGTCAACTGAGTGCCGTACGAGGTCTGATAATACCCGCGGTGTACTACAAATTTTGTAGTTTCGGGTCTAGTAATACTAGACCTGGAACTGCAAAATGTGGAGTAAACCACGGGTATTACTAGAGCTCGTGATGCACTCAATGGAACTCCGGGCTCAATATCACTATCTGATATACTACGGGCTGTCGACGTCCAGGATGCAGTTGTACTATGCAGCGTACTGCGACGTGTCGAAGTCCATTCCTAGTTTTACTGGTCAAGAAAGGCACTTTTCGCGGTCCGGAATGCAGTTTCGCTGCGTTCGGAACTGCGTACAGTGCAGCTCCGCAGCGTAATTACTGACTCTGAACCAAACGTTCATTGCGCGCGCTGAACGTCCGGTCGCATTCTACCACATTTCCGTACTGCTACACGAATAGCCCTCCTATAGTATTTGTACAGATCTACATTTTCACCATCATGCCCTACCATCACCAGCACTCCCTCACCCTCTCGAGCTCCAATAACCCGCACTCCCCGCATCGCATTTACCACCAAGCCCCTCGCAACTCCTGAACGACGTCATCTATCCCACCCACCATCCCTTCCAGTTTGTGTATCACACCTCACCATCACCCGCACTCCCTTACCCTCTCCATCCCCAACAGTCCGTACTCCCAGCATTGCATCGAATACCGAATGCCTTGTCACTCTTGAAACGACGCCACACGTCCCGCCCGCCTTCCCTTCCAGTTTGTACACCACACTCCACCACGACCAGCGTTGCCTCGACCTCTCCACGTCCAACAGCCCGCAATCCCCGCAACGGATCCCCCTCCACGCCCAACAGCCCGCACGTCTCGCGTCGTGTCGCCCGCCGCACGTCCTGCTGCTCTCCAACGACACCCCCCATCCCGCCCACCACCCCATCCACGGTGCGCCCCACCCCCCACCATCACCCCCACTCCCTCATCCGCACGCCC
>JAUKWC010046165.1:0-45948 GCA_032356245.1 Endocladia muricata | reverse complement strand
ATGGCAACGCCTGGGACGCCAAAGGCGAGTAAGGGGGGGGGAGAGGGGGGGAAGGAGGGGGATGTGGTTATGGGAGAAGTAGTGGCAACGCAAGATACGCCGAAGGCGGCGATGCCTTCGAAAGAGGGCGCGATAGTGTCCGGGAGTACCCCCCAGAAAACGTCTACGCCCCAGATGCCGATGAGACCGAGCTGACGAGGTATGTCAAAGAAGGTAGTTGTGTCAGGAAGGCAATTGTGTATGTGTGGATATCATTAAATGATGTGCTGGAAGCATGTGTCCAGTGTTGTGGTCCGGGTGACCAATGTACCGAGTAGCGTCGCACAAGCTACGGAACATGTAGAAACCGTGATGGTGGTCATTCAAACCAGGATCCCTGGTAGGGCTTTCATGTTATATTATGCACAGAGAGGAAGTCAATGCGATTATTGCTCCTTCTTTAGTTCACTGGAAGGTGTAGTCGCTTCGCCTGTTGACATAACCTCCTTTTTCACAGAATCAATATCCCCACGCTTTTCCTCTTCCTCGGTGTACTGTATGAGTTCACTCAATTCCTTATTCACCACACCCATCCCCAACGCAGTCAACAGACAGGCCGGCACAAGATACAGTAGCGCCGGCTGCGCTACTTCAAAAACCGTCAGGGCTACATACGTCGTGACCAGTCCCAGAAAATATGCAAGCAAAGAACCGACAAAGTACGGGAGTTTGGACGGAACCCGCGCAGTAATTCCAACCTTGCGCAGATCAAACCGTAGCATCAACGCCACAAACAATCCAGGAATGACAATATCCCCCAAGCCAAGCATTGAAGAGTCCTTGGCGCCGGCACCAACAAAACGAGGGAAAACAAGTTTGATAGGGCCTTCAAACTGCTTAGCAACAGATACCATCACATTGGATCCAAATACGGTCTTCGACCCGAACACCCAAAAGATATCATAGAAGAACAGACCGCTAAGGAGCACAGCAGCGCTTTGGAAGTCTGGGATCGCCAGCATATCTACGGCAGATAATGCAAGTGCGCTAGCTAGAATGTTGTTTGGCAGCCAATCCTTCGTCGTGTAATACCAATACGCGATTGGAGAAGCAGGAATCAGCCCGACGAGATCAGAAACAGAAAATGAAACATAGTCTTTGTGCCCAAGCTCTTTTCGGAACACATCAGGGACACCCGGAACCTGCAAAATAAGGGAACCGATTACTCCACTCAGTGCAAGCCCGCCAAACGTGACCCCATAAAGAGTAAGCAAAAATGAAACCCACTCCTTCGGCAAGTACTTGAAAGCCAGAAACATGCCGAGCAATGCAGAGGAAGCGACAAGCGGAAATCGGTAAGCTTGGTCACGACCGATGACATCCCGCTCTTCGGCGTCGTCACCATCGCTCAAACGTTTTCGCTCCCGTTTCGCGGCATTAATCGAGGCGATGACAATCATAAGGGTGGACAATCCCATCATTTGCAATGCCACCGGCACAGCGACAAAGTATGGCGCCACAACAAGCAAGCCCAGAACAACATAGCATAAACTGATGGTTTTCGGCAACATATTGAAAATCTGGTGGTGAGTTACGAGAAATGTGGGGGCGTGGTGCTCTGGCAAAGAAAGAAACTCGCGTAACACGACTGCTTGCTGGTTGCTCAAGAACGTCGTGCTATGGTAACACTTGGTCGAAAGAAACCGTTCGCCTTGTTTCTCTTCTATCAAACCCACTTCTTTTCGCTTGGGCTTTGCTCTGAACAGAATAATTGAGGCCCAGAGTAACAAAGTCGAGTGAAGTTGCCTATCCGCCCTGAGCCCAGAGTTAGTTCCTGATGAACACATATAACTGAATTCTCACCTTATAGAATATAGCATCTTTGAACCTCTGACCAATCTGAATGGAGACTAAAGAAAATTACCCTATCGTCGGAAAACTAAATGATTGATTGATTTTCTATCCATTCATGCTGCGACAACTACACCTGCAATCGACAGAAGATCGCAGTTGCATTACCGCATTACAGTACTAGGTCAACCTTCTATCTCAAGTTTGACATGTGTATCGTTGTAATTCAAAAATTGCGGTGAGATCACGCCTAGACAATTCTGCAAATATATTTGCAGATATTTGCAATACGTGTAACATCTGTAAGGAAATGCGGGATTCTGTAATATGGTCGTGGCGATAATTGCAGAACACTAATCTATCGTAGTTGATAATAAAGTTTATTGCACTGAATACATAGACTACAGCAGAAACATAGAACTTCTTTGAACATTAAAAAGACAACAATGTGAACTGCTTGTTAAGCGGTCAACCTCCAATTCAGGCGCAAAATCACATGTAATCACTCGCAACGCAAACATTGCAGGGCTTCCGTCCATCCAAAACGTGCCATTAGGATAGGAGTGTAGAGCTGGGTCTGCTGCTTCGAAGGAAATCAACGAAGAAACATTTTGAGATCAGGATGTTGCTTCTTTCTCAAAGATTGTAGGTCGTGTCATATCTGAGTTTTGAATTTAAGACCAAAGTGTTTTCTTAGCCCTAAAAACCAGCGGCCCCCCGTTTTGTAAAAAAAATTCTGCTGAAACGATGCACATAGGAAGCTTCCTACTTACATCTATGAACACTGAAAGTTGAGCCTCTTCGTCTTTTCCACAGTCCGTAGAGAGAGCAGTTGACGTCGATACCTGACGATGTAAATTTGGTCTGCACGAGCGACGGGTGTGTCGAATGCAAATGAACGTGAAGCACTCAAATTTGGCTTCTACCAGGGTCGTAGTGAACCGATCATGCATTGTCCAGGAACCACAGCACGTGAGGGGCGATATCTTGTTGTCCTAAAGAAGGTCAAAATCTAGTGTCTATTGGACATTTGGCATCACATGAGGCCAAATAGCTCCATATGAGGTCAAATTTCGCAGGAATATTGAAAGGTGAAAGAGACTTCCGCTTTCGCTGTTGTTCATATCTACTTGTAGGTCTTTTAAGTACTCTACTCTGGCAGAGTGGAGCTGTAGAAAAACCCAGCGAACGTTTTACTCAGAGTTTTAGTGCAGCGGAGAACGCGACCCTCTATTTTGATATCATGGAAGCGGGTGAGATAAATTACATGTACAACAACTAGCACATTCATCATATGTACCATATATATTTACATACTTTTTTGGTGGTCAGTTGGCCTGATATGAGGTCAAAATCATGACTGCAAAAAATTAATTAAACCTTCGATTATTCATTAGAGTTTAAAGGTGTAGTGTCTTTACCATCCACCTTGTACTCCTTTCGCGTTCAAGTAGAAAACTTTTCTACACCAATTTCTAACTGCGACGAGTTAGTCCGGTGGTCGTCAGGCTACTGAGAGAGCTTTTGTCCGCTGGTTCAATTCTCGCTGAGCGCCTTCGCAACTCAACTTCCCCTCCTGAGGACTCGATAGGTTCCGAGGTAGTTGTATTTCAGGATTCTTTTAAAGAGCCCACTTGAACAGAAGACAGCAGACAGTGGCATTTTTTAAAGCGGTATTCCATAGCGATACGATAAAATCGAGCAATTCATACGACGCCGATGGAACTACTGGGATCTATAGACTCTTTTCTGATTTTGCGAGACGTTTGGACGTGACGTCTACAATGCCGACACGGATAGCTCATGAACATCAGATTCAGAATTTCTTTCTGAAATTACTTCAAAGTTTTAAACACCACTCCTGCTTTTGTTCATAATTCAAACAATGCTTCTTCTACATGTGGTGCGTAAGGCAATCTCTTCCTCTTTCAGGATGAAAAATGTAAACTTCTAGGCGAATATTTCGGAAACAACCTGAACATGTAGATTTCAATATCTTCGTATTCGTAAGAAACGAACGGTGGGACTGTTAGGACACGTTTGATGGCATTCTGTCAGACTATATATTTCGGCGCGTTATGGAGATCAGAGAGCGCTAGAGCCGATGTCCAAGCCCATATCGTGATTTGCAGTTGAGCTGCAGACCTTCCCGGAGTCCGTAAAGCCCTATCAGCACTATCTGAACTGCTTTTATCTGAAAAATGGCAATGGAAATCGTTTGGAGTCAACATTCTGCTTTTTTGCCGTCTCGGGTATAGTTCCTTCGATTCAACAATACAGATAGCCAGAAGAGAAATATAGACTCTCACCACCCAACCATCCAACTTCGGACTTCTTTTCCAATCCAATATTGTCCTGGCGAGAGTAGTTGTGCTTGCCAACGTGTGAGGATGTTCCATAGTGGTTTTCATATACTTTCGGAATGGCTACTCCAGAGCTCTCCAGGTGAGGATTTTTGTCACGGGACCTCCGCCTCTCACAGCATGTCCCGTCGCCGGCCGATATTGTCTTAGTAGATCTGACGAGGCAGTACCTATCGCGATCGATCTAGATGACGGCCATGAAGTCAGAATTTGTAGTGCCGACCACGATGTGGGAATATATGTCGGCTATTTCTAGTCGTGAAAGGTAGTCAACATGTTATCCCTTCATGGCTGTCTTGAGAACATGTGCAAACCTCAGTCAATTCCCAAGAAGCACCTTTGCAGTCTCAGCTGATGCGAGATAACAGTCTACCCGGATGCCCCTGCCAGTGTGAAACCACGGTTCGACCATTAGGAAGGGTACTGATGTGGTACGACTGTATCTGCTCTCAAACTGCGGGCGGGTATCACCATCGTTTCATGATTTCAGCTCAAAGCGAATCATGATGCCACATGTAGAGCACTGGATTTGTAGGGCGATGTTCAAACTTTGCTCGCCAAGTACCTCCCATACTCGCATAGCAACTTGCAGACTGCCATGCAGCGGCGCTGCTACACCAAATGGACACCCATTGGCCGACAGTTACAGCAGACTATCTGACGACTGTTTGGCATGGCCCGTGCGCGCCAACTACCAAACGCGCTGAGGTGTGGTGGCTCCGCAAGCTACTCTACGCCCTCGGCGCATTTACTACACAACTGCCGTGCATCTTGTGCCTGCTGAGCCGATAGTGGCGGGGTCATATACGTGTAGACATCCCTGTCATGGGAGCAATAATCATCAATCTGTAACATAATCCAGAAACGTATTTTAATGTACTTTCGTACCCTAATTATTGGCATTTACACTTAGTTAATCGCTGGCGACACGTAGAGGGGCTGGCACTCAAGTGACATGTGAATTCCTGGCGCTTCGATCGCCTAATAAACTACTACCCGGCAATGGGTGTTTCGCTCTGAAAGCTGGCAACAAATTGCCTCTAGTGGGTCGATACCCCTTCACTGGCCCCGGTACGCATTCCCCGTCGAGGATCCCATCCCCTGCTCACTCACGGTTAATCACGTCAGTGATCGTATACGGTCCGGCATTCCCACCCATAACGTGCCCTTGCCTCCCCTTACACCTCCATGAGTTCCACGAGGAGAGTAGCGGTCCGCGAGACCGTCCCACACGCGCGCGTGCGAAATCTCGACGAAGTACGTATTTGCGCTGCGTATCCCAGTAAGTCTTCTACCATACTCCAACAGAGTGCTTGCGACCCGGCCACCCCGTCCCCTCCATGGGTGTATCTGCTCTGCGAATCCTCACCACTTGGGATTAAAGCCCCCGTTTGCAGACGAATAGTCTTCCTCTTTTCCGTGGCAGTTCGGTGCCAGCCTCCAATATTGTTAGAGGAACTGCAAGAGAGTCAACAGGTTATTCAACCCCATGCTCTACAGTCGCGACGCGCTGCCCGGCGACTTCTTCGTACCTATCTACGTTCGAGCACGCCCCAGTGTCATTCGCAAAATCGTCACGAGATCCACCGCCCGCGCCACCAGCGTCACGCGCTGCCCAGTGAACGTTCTGTACCCATGCCCGTGTCAGCATGCCATAAAATATGAATCACGCACGGAAAATCTCTTCATTCCGCAACTATTCTCTTTCTGACAACGTCCTTTTCAGTGAGTGTCACCCGTCCTATCATCTCTGCGCAGCAGCCATTGCGGTATAATAGCTGGTCCCATGAGCTGGATATCCCTTCTTCAGTTCCTAAACTGACCGATGCGACGCACTATACGGCCAATTGTATACTCCCATCCTCTACTCTAGGGATAGCGTCGCACACTACTGACAACGCATCAAGGTGACTTGATTTCACGTAACCTCTCCGGCTTCCGGTCGAATGACACCTGATGCAGAAAAGCAACAGAAACCCAGCTCCGCCCTAGTCCGTACCACCTTGACATACTCTCATCGACGCATATGCGCTGAAATGCCTTGACTTTTATGGCCTCAAAATCATTAGCTGCATCAATATAAGCTTGGGCGAGTTTCCACCCTGAATCTGTACTCCCAGTGCTGCTTCTAGCTCCACTAAACTTAATGCTGGTCCAGAGCTGCTCAAAACGGCTGCGAGATACGACGTGACGACAATGGATAGATTACAAATGCTTGCTGCTCGTAATGCTGACCCACGAACTCCGGCGACTGCTGAAGTGGCGTTTTAAATTTAATACCAAACCTCCGGCAGAACGGAAGATTTTTCCTTTGCTTGTTGCCTTAAAGTAGTTGTTTTCCGACGCTCTGTGTTTCTATGGAACCATGCAGGTTAGACAGCCCTAGAAAAACATCCATATGAGGTGTTTAAATGGGTTCAATTGTTCAGGGTAGAAACTTTCAAGTTTGATCGCGTTGATCGTACCAATAACCTTCCAAGGCTCCGTCTAAACAAAGTGAGTTATTTCCAGTACAGCTCCAGCCCAAGTCTACATTGTATTATCGACCTGAATGATCAGGCCAGATGTATCTTGTCTTGTGCCTCTTGTGACATTGTGACTGTCTCCATTCACGAGTGCGACGCGGTTCGTGTCAGAATCCGATGTGGACCTACCTAACTGAGTCCTCAGCTGTTCAGAGCTCTGAGGAGCAGTTGAAGTTCCTATTGCAGCGTCATCTTCCGGGCTCTCTCCTACTTTGATGTTGTTAAGTCGCAATGATACGGCCTTCGTACCATTGGCAAAACCCCGTCTAAAATATACATCAATGACATTTCATTCGCTGGTCTTGGACTTATTGGCATCTCTGACGGATCCTAAGGCTTTTCGGACCTTTCGGCTGGCACCATACATCCGTCGGCACTTGGAGTCGGACGTTAAAAGGCAAGCGCAAGTTGCAACTCGCGATCCAACGATGCGACAGGGGTCGGGAGTGGGAGACATAGTTTCCGAAAATTGAGGGCTTTTCACGATATCAGGTGGACTTGTCGCGTCTGTTGTCGACTGAACTGGATTGCTCTAGCCTGTCCGAATTGCTAACACTACGAGGCGTCGCTTGGGCAAAAAGAAGAAGCCAAAAAAAACTACTGAATAAATATTTCGGCATGAAAGTTGGTCGCGTATGACGCAATTTGGCCCCGTATGAGGCCAGGTTTCCAAAGGACGTTAGCACACAATTTTGGTATTCTCCGCAACATAACCAGCAGGAAAATATATATATATTCAAAACAGCATCCCGCACAACTCATTACTAATGGCAAGGTTGATCTAAAAAGAAGTTACTGCATTCCGGATATATTCGACTTCGTCACAGTACTTCAGAAGCAAAGTAAACCTAGAGAAGAAACCCAACTCCGTTCAACAGAACAGGACAAGTAATGATTTCTCATATTACCAATGTAGTGGAGAGGTTGGACATTTGCTGAATCGGACTCTCTTTCCAAAGCACCGTAAGTACATGTACAGTATGTCTCTGCACGGCATGATCAGTATTAACTTATTTTGATTGATGCAGGAAAATTAGGGGCGATGAGTTCTTTGATCGGCAAGAGAAGAAGAGCGTGTCTGACACATGCCATATGGATTGGTTTATTTATTTACGGGATCTTACAAATTCTGAATGGTATCCACGTAAGCTTCATTGTATTGCATGTGCAGATTGTCATTTTGATTACCAGCTCCAAGGGTACTTCCAATGTACTGTATCATGGTTGCGTGAATAGGCGTTAGGTCTTGGTGAGCGCGACTGAGCTCGGAAGGTTGTAATGAGAGAGTGTAGGCAAGTTCGCTGAACAAACAAAGCACCACTACTCTGTTATGATCGAATAAGAGTACTCTCGAAGAAGTGTTGCAACCGAAATGTCAACTTTCGGGACAGGCCTGTGCTGTTTCAGACAATGCATGTACTTCACAAAGAGCGAACTGAAGCGGTTACGGAAGACCTAACGCTCTAGTGTGTTGACTACTCACGAAAAAAAAAGTGCGATACCCCTGTGCGCTTCTTCTCTCCCTACTTGCAGGAGCCTCGATGTGTGTACTGTAAGTAAACTAACTATAAGATCTCTACGATATCTCTTACTCATGGCGGCAGTGCGACATTCCGCTTCTCATCGGGTTCGCAGTGTCTGCCAGAATCATTTTCTCATTTGTCACAAACTTTCCTCATAAAACTACAGAACCAGTATTAAGATTCGTCGCGTTGGCCTAATGCTGAATACCACCGTCCAATTCCTGTCTACGTTTGCTTCGGGCAAACTTGGCTTTGGCCGAAACTGCTATGCGAGAACACAAACAATATCAGCCGCGAACAGTATTCTCAATCATTTTAACTGCAGCAGAAACACAATTAATGTAAAATTTCTGTTCAGGAATAGAATCAGTCGTTTCGTGATAAATGTGGTAGGTATCCTGCTCGTTCGTCGATAGTTCTGCCATGCGCTCGTTCGAAACGGCCCCCTCTGAATTGAGTTCCGTATGGCCAGATTGAACGTGGAGTTGTAAGGTATGTGCCGACATACCCTTCGTAAAGCACGCTTGCAAGTGATAGGGCACCGGAGACTTGTTTCCAGAATATTGCCTGCTAAATTTGCTACAGTAGCAATCCGTCATAGATGCAGAGTTCTGTTTGCGGAAGGTATCTAATAATGAAGCTCATGGGCCAAGAAAAATTTGGACCTCCTGTAGCTTGTCCTGTATGACGAACCCAAGTATAGTTGATAAACCTTCAGAAATTCCTAAAAATCCTCGAACAAAACTTCCCTCATAACGCCTGAATCCCGTATGCGTCACAAAGCGAAGCAGTCCACTCCATATTTTAAGGGTACAGCAAACCGTCATACACATTTGCTGTTTATTAATAATTGTAACAATGTCACATATCATACGTAAGTTTTTTCGAGTTGGCTTTGTCTTATTTGCCGGCCTCGCATGAGACATAGCCTTGACAAGAGACAATAGCTACACCAATAGTTGCAATTATTGCCATTGGGCACTAATTTTACACCCTACAATTGTGTGCGACAAATGATATGTCTTGCAGTTCCTTCGGTTACACTAAATGCACCTATCGGCGTAGCTACAGTAAAGTAGCTAAATTTAGTATCCATGACCACGACCAGTTGATTTCATCATGCCACATTCAGAATTTCAGTTCATTCGTTTCACAAGCCTTGCCTTCGGTTTATGGCCCGCACGTTACTTTTAATTGTATTCCGGATGCTCGTTCAGATTTATTGAAGCTCGCAAGATACAGCCTGACCGAAGCATATGCAATATATTACATGATGCAGAATGCTAACAAGTGGAAATTACATATTAAAGCATTGGAGGATTCAAAGGGGCACTACCTCAGAGACACCGGAAGTAACAAAGAAGGTGCCCGTCCGTGATCTCCAGGTCGTCCTGATGAAGGTATCCCACTATGGTGGCGGTCACTAGGATCCCCGAGCATTTCGGCCCTATGCATAAGACGGAAATTGGCCACAAGTACCTCCCTATCTGGATTATGGGTTCAGACACATTCGTTCAAATTAAATAAAAGATTTTTATTTTACGAAATCGTGTAGCTGGACTGCTCGCATAGCATTTCCAAGATGTAATACTACCCTCTCGTCTCCAATGACCTGATGTCTTTTACGTAAATACTGTTCCAGAGCAAATGCCTTTGCCGTGTGATTCACGTTTTAGGTACCTGAAAATATGCCGGCCCTGCCTCTGTTCTTATTATGAGTCTCAGCTGCTAATAACCGTACAATTTTAATACCACAAGTTCCTGCATACCCCATAGGTACTCCTTGATCTCAAACAAAGTTCACAAGTGTCCGTATATACGAAGTGCTTCTAAGACATGGAAAAGCGTAACAGTAGACGTCGCTGAAACAATCATTTTCACTGAAGGCCACATCTCGTTGCAAGTTACAACATCCTGCACGTGAATGGTCAATCACTTTTTACAAAATTAATCGTGAAGGAACCTCTCATATTCATCGCCTAAGCCATGGAGGATGCCTTGTGTCGCGCACATTCGCTTTCAGAGAAGATGCCTGTTTAGACAAACGGAATACTATTAAAGTGACAAATTCAAATTTTATTTTGATCCCCTCTTGTGTGTATAATCCTGCACCTGCCTCTTCTACATCACTTGGTCACGAGAGGTATTCCGATTTAAGCACGCGTTCGGGAGTCAAGGTTATGTGCAGTCTAAGGAGAGTTACAGACTTGTACCAAGTTTGAAGAGAATTGAAAATTGCATGGAGAACAAGGTTGCTTCCAAAGTTTCTCTAATCTCGAATGAATGACTATTTTTGTTCATCGCGCTCTTCGACATGCACTTAATTCGGCTTGTGCAAAGTCTAGTTGGCCTCAGAGAACTTTCTACGACAGCTCCACAGGCAAAATTAGTTGTTATATTTCGTGACTCATTTACCAACTCAGTTGAGGTTCTGATGATGATATGATCTTCGCACCCTGGAAGTCCACGGCAACACAGAGAGATGACAAGTGTTCCCTGTGGAATGACTACAACTGGTATTTGACGCACCGCTGTCTAAGGCAGACAGATAATTTATACATTTCCTTTGCGTACAGTGACACCACGATGATCTTCACAACATGACAATTGACGGCGCCAAAGTTTACAATACAACACCTCTTCCATACTCATGACCATCATCTTCGCAGCGTGAGGTTTTGCTAAAGATACGGAACAGTCGAGCACTCATTTGTCTTGATCGAGCACAAATGAACAAGGGGCGTGACAATTATTCCTATGACTTAACAGGATGTGCATTACTCGGAATGAAGATGAGTATGAGTAGAGCAAAAGTTACTTCCGCCACCAATTGGCATCACCATAAATCGCAAAGCAGACAGAGCCTTTTCATTATCTGTATTTTATTGCGTGCGCAGAACTGCGACTGGAGATATGGCTAGTGCAACTACTCTAGCAACTCGAGAGAACACATAACTCTGGGCGAAGCTCACAGATAGCTGTTTACAGTGCCTATTCGATGCCTTTACTTGCTTCATCGAAGAGCTGGTCATTTGCAGTAAAGTCAGGCTGTATTTTTACATGTGGAAGAGTCTCTCGGAACCAGACGAGGCTACCTCGGAGGTTTTCCTCCAATATGCTTTGAAACCTCGTTCCCGCAAATTCCGATCGAAGTAACAGAGTGAATTGTGCTTGCAATAGAGCGGAGCAATCGCGAGCTGACTTCATGCTGCTTCATGAGCTTAAGTAGACTTCGCGCTAGCAGAGATGAATGGGGCTCGTCTCCATTAGCGAAGTTTCAAGTCGTAATGAGGTTGCGGGTACTTAGCGTGACAAGAGTCCCGCTCTAGAAGCAAGCAAGTATATAGATATATGGCTGTAATCAATTCTCTGCGAACACGACGAATGATCTTGTGAAGAACTTATTTGCACAGCAACAGTAGCAAAGTTATCTCGACTAGCTACCAAACCCTTTCTTACAGTCGAAGGATTGTTAAAGTGGGGGTCTGAACACCTCGTCAATAGTAAATATTTCAGGATACACGAATCCTGACGTTTTGGTATACCTCGCAACTCTCACCCGGGACACCGTATCTGCTACCAAACGAAAAACCGGGGTTCGAGCCGTTGCACTAGGGTTCAGACATTTCATATCATGATTACTCCATGATCATTTTCCACTAAATTAATGAGCTCTTTGTACATTCATTTGGGCTGACTAAAGCGAAGATACTGCATCCCCTATACCACGAAGCGAGGAAATCTCTATCTCTTTGCCCGCAGTACTTCACGAGGAAGGAAAGCTTGAGACCTTTTATCCATCAGTTTACTCTTTTTCTTGTTTATAGCATTCGGTTTGATGAGATACTCGAAGCATATCTTTGGCTAAAATCAAATACTTTGAAGAAGCTACACGAAAAAAACAGCCCTACTGTACGTAACTTCCAAGACCCGCGAGAGGCGCCTGACTGATTCTTTTTAAAGAATGACTACTGTGGACCTCACAAATCAAAATTATTAGCGAAGTCCAACTGCCTGAGAGTTCTTGCAGTCGCGCCAAGTTGTTAACATTACTCAAATGAAAATGTCGCAGAATTTCTTCCGTAAGAATGCCATTATACCGCGATTGACTAAACAAAACACTATCCTGATAGAAGAACAATTTGCAAACCGATAGTCTCCACTTGTGCATTTGAAAACGAATTCAATTTCAAATCGTGTTTGATACTGCACACCTAGTAGAACGTTGTAACCCTCTGCACAAATGCTACATGCCATTGAGCACACGTCGAAACTTGTAATTCACAGGTTGCACGTAAGATTCTGAGTTAGATCCTTGGCGACTTGCATGTGTTTGCGTATCATGAGTCACTCCAGAAACGCATCACTTATACGCAAGAGGAAATTTAACAGAATTTATAGTCACGTGATAGACTGCAAGAATCCATGTTTCCGCTTAGAAGGGAAAAGGGTCTGCAAGAAATGGAACGTATCACTAAAGCCTGCGCATACCAATATTGTCTACCTATTCGAACACAGCACACCTCAATCTCTGCAGACCACACATTATTTCTTTTTTGCGTTCATTGATCCATTCGCTGTCCCCTCATACGCATCAGCTGAATGATACTCGACTATGAAACATTACTTTCAGATGCGATGCTGTGATATTCGTGATTCTGCCGTAGATCCCTTCTTGCAAGGTAGAGTATCAAATGCATGACTCCTGCGCATGTAGTCCCACAGCTGCACACGGCGTTTGTGTCCAAGGATATGTACTTTCATTCCTTTCTCTTTAGAACTGCAGCCCCTTCAAAAGCAGGTTTCAATATCAAAAAGAGTGGAAAGTGGGTTGAAGAAGGCCCCGAAGACAGAGAAGCCGCAACGATCCGTCCTGTCCAACATTGCTGTTAGCTTCAGCACCTTCCAGATTCATTGGAGGGTGATCACGACAAGACCTCTGCACATAGTACGTAGGATGCAGTACCAAGAGCAACGAAAACAAGAGCGACAAGACAAGACCGAACAGAGACATGCAAACTGCTGATAAATGCCGTCTCACACTCGCTATTATTTTCAAGTCGAGCTAGTCGGATACTGCGTTCTGGGCATTGATAACAACATCATCTGAAATCGCTCCGGTCATTGCAACTCATTCAGTCGTGAAAGATAAACACAGGTTCTACGATTCGAGCAGAAAGAATTTGAATTTTTGTCCTGACTTCGATAGCATCAAGTCAATAGTGTTAACTAAATTTTTGAAAATTCACAAGTTGGTACTTCGCCTTTTCTTTCCCTGTCGGTAAAAACTTGAGAGGTACGCAAAAGTGATTATTTTCTTCCAATGGTTATATGCAATTTATATAGAACCAGAATCTAATTCTGAGCAACGAAAGGAGGGAAGCATATTTTGTAACGTGGTAATTGTGCAGTGTGTTGCGTTCGTCACTTGTTTAGTGTACTTATCAGGAGGAGCTGACACAGAGGCTGATTAAGTTAGCCCTCTCATAACCATAGATTGAGATAATTCGAAGTACTGTAGGCGGTCATATATTTTATCAGCTGACATGCGCGCATCAGACGTCATGGCGGTCACGTATAACAACTAGATCCTACCATTACGGCAAGTTGGGTCTTTACTCACAATGTGTGCTATCGGTCATGCATCATAATTCATGACTGACATGTACATCACTAGTCTTTATCAGTTGCATGAGTATCAACCATAATTGCTGACAGGGTCTTTGCCCTGTACACAGGCCCTTGGTCTGTAATGTTGATACTGAGGTAGGTGCGCCTTGGAGCCGCCACATGCTCTTAACACTTCTACTGGCACACAGTACGAATGCAAAAACAGAATTCTTAAACTCAGGAGGCTACTGCTTGGACACCTCCTAGCAGCTCTTATGTTATAAACATCTGACACCGCAATCTTGTAGAGATTAAAGGCATTGGACATCGGGGACTCTACCGGCTGTGCGACATGCCTTCTGTCTAGCAGTCCATAATTTGGCACAAGTGTTTGAATACATACAAAGTTGCGCTTGACTACACGATTAAAGCACATTTTTGTCCAGGGACAGGCAGTATAAACATACACAGAAAGGTTTCCCAGTTCTCGTACGCATACGAGAATTACGCTTTTCTGCGAAGATCAGATGAGCACCAAAACGTTGTTTGCAGAACGTTTGAGTAGTACTAAGACTAGTAGTGAAAAGTGTGTATATATCCACATTTCTAATCAGTATCTACAGCCCAGTAGGCGTGGTTATGCGTCGAATAATACATAACGTTTAATACGACTCTACAATCTATATTTCTCTACCTGGTTATTCTGCTACTTTATTCCAGAAAAAAAGGTAGAACTTCGTTAATTGAAGTACATAGGCCGATATGAATCACGACCTGAGGAGTGCTTTAGCTTGAATTCTTGGGGCGACTGAGTTTACTCGGAAAAAAGGCAGCTATTGCACCGGCTTAAACTACCTTACCTCAGTCCGGGCTTCAATAAGATCCTAGACTAAAGTTGGTGTCCCAGATAGGGCAGTCACCAAGTTAAAATTCCTTAGCCATCCGCACGTAAGGCATATGCCTTGAATAGGAATATTGAAGTGCGTGGTGGATGAAAACACTCAATGTTCGGGCGGCCAAACTTACCTCCAGATTATCTGAAGTGAACCAGGAGCTGTTGTTACAAGAAAGAACGTATTGAACATTCCTCATTCCCGCAATTAACTCACCTCAAATTCCCTCCGTACGAATGTCGAATTCTTTTCAAGCTCTGGCGTATCAAAGTTAAATACTTGGCCTACTAATAGGAACCCCTTGGCAGATTTATGAAATTTCAGTACTTCAGCTTTAAGTTGAGATTTCAGGCAATTCCTTTTCCGATTCAGAGTAAAATCAGCATGCACTATACTAGCCTAGATTAGCCGCTAGATTGTACCGGAGATTATTTACGTACGCTTAAAGCAGCCTAGCAGGAGATATCATTTCAAGTAGGGGATTTGAGAACCATCGAGATGGCCTCAATCCGGACTGTTCTGTCGTACAGTCTCGACTGCTGTCGAGAAACTTTCAAAATTAACCGTATTTCCATCTTGTATGCCGGGAAGGAGCAGATGCGACGGAAACCAGATGCCAAGGCGAATTAAAGAGTATACCAATTATACCTACCCGCTTTGGGAGCAAGTAGCACGCCCAATTGTAGAGAGCGGTGGTCTTGATAGCAGAAGATTGCAGGTGCTGTGCGATGTACCACGTACATTTGTGGTCGGTTTTACACTGGTTGACATAGGGGCACCCAGGATACCCCTCGAAGGGTAGCAGGTAGAAGAGGTTCTAGCCCTTCTTTGCAAAATTCAGAATAAAAGACTATTCAATGCATGTTTGTTGCGAAACAGGTGGAGACAATCCCCAACTAGTGGGACGGGGAATTAGCTAGAAAGAATGAAGCAGATTCAGGTGACAGTGCCCCAACTCCACACCCAAGAAATAGTTTCCTTGTTTTGGTCGCAATGAAGTTTTTACTCATCTTCGACTGACTGATGTTACACAGATTGCCAATTGCGATCTGTGGCAGTCCGACACCAACTGACTTTAGGATTTATTAGTCAACTTCTGTACAAAGTGTCAACTAAGCGAAAGTCAGCATCACCCGGAGCCAGCTAAGTTTACTTGAGCTAATGGACGGAGAGTAAGGCATCGGGAAAAGCCGTCTTGTGCTTCATGAATTCCACACGTAGGATGTAGCGCGTGAAAATCCTATAGTGCTCGCAGTTTGAGAAATGGGTGAAAAGCTATTACACTATCGTAGACAGCCTCATTGCACAAAATGAAGGTTAGGTGTGGGCCCTGGAAAGATTGTATGGAAGTTTTCCACTAATCGCAAGCGTGACAGGATGACTGTATGTAAATGGAGTTATGATGAAGTTTTCTCTTTCGTATAAGACCGTGAAGTTGTGATTCTTTAGGTGTATACCCCCCTTGTTTTAAACGAACTACCAATTGCACTAGCAGGTTTTCCCTAATTCAATTAGTTAACGATGCAGGGAGTCATTAAGGCATTCTACAGTAGCGCGCACACATTTGTAGTTGGAACATCGTCAAAATGCTGACTTAAAACTTGTACTCGATAGGACACACTGTCCATGGCTTCAGATCACATCATTCTCGAGATGGTGCAGTAGTTTTTTTCTCAACAGGAATGTATCAGAAGACTTCTACATATCCTAAATTTAGCAGTCCATTCCCTTCAAATTGTGATACAGAGACGGAAGTACACTGTGCACAGACATATCACGTCTGGCGAGGATGAGTACATGGAAAATGCCAATACCTTGAAGGTCTAGTGGTCAAATCGACGCAAAAACCCGACACTTCAAGTCCGATTGGGACTAGAAGTTCAGATCAGCTAAATAGTCCGATTTACTTCCGGTCATCACAGAGGCATGAACCAACTCTAACGAATAGGATGAGACGAGTATTGCACGAAAAAGTCGCTTCCGTGCGGTTTGGGAGCATATAACAAAACTCTTCAAAACAAATGCAGAGAATAGGTTTTTTACTACGCTTCGTGTAAACTACGGGCAGTACAACTCTTCTTGTTCAAAGTGGATTGGGCGAAGAGAGTGATATATTCTCTGGGTGTAATAAACTTTTGTCGTGGTGTTTCGCATTTTCTTTGTTCAAGTTTTTACAGCAGAACATGACGAAATTTTCGTGTGCGTCCTTGAAATTACGGTGTATTCTCACAATTTGCGTATTTTAGATTACCCAAGATCCGCTCACGACCGTCACCAACAGTATATATGTGTTTGTTGCAAGGAATGCCTGTGAGACTCAAATTACATTATCACTTCTTCATAACTCCTTACCCAGGCGAGCATTAGGCCAGCTATTGACCAAATCTATTACGGATAGAATAAACCACATTCAGAATAGTCAAATGGAAAATGTGAGTTCTCCTCGTACTCTTCGGCTGCAGAACTTTTTATTCCAGTTCTAACAGATTCCTTCCCACCTATTATCTCCGCAAATGAACACTGTACCCTACTCTATACACTATGCGGCTTTGGTATTATCTTGAGCTGTATATAAAAATATTCACATATGAGGGAATGCTACTCGTTTTGCTGCAGGAGTAGTGTGGAACGGGGGGGAGACTTCAGAAATCTTAGTCGATAACGGAAAGAAGAGAAAAAAGAGTGGATTAGCCAACAGGAGAAATGAAATCAAACGAGTGAGTTTATTTGATTTTCAGAAACTTTTGTGATAGTTTAAAAGAGAGTTTTTGACCCTTTGATGAACGGTGAAATATGCGCCAGATGAAGATGCTATGCGCCGTGGTAGGCGTATGTCCCGTATGTGAGCGATCCATCATGAATGGCCCGGAGTACTTTGCTTGTTGCTCATTCTTGGGGCATGACTGTAGCCACTATTAGAAGCCTCTGTTTCGCAAGTGCTCGGTCAAATAAGGCATGGACCTCACCATGTTGCAGGATATCGAATGCTAATATAACATTTTGTGGTGTCTGTAACTTCAGCACGATTATTTACTGTACCTATACTGCTGTACCGAAAGGTACAATATACCTATTGTTCGGAAAGTACATTTACAAATAATTGCGACCACCATCATTCCTCGCGAAGAAAATATGACACCAGTCGACGATAGCATGCAGACCAACATGGAATTATTAAATTCTGTCTTCGGAATATTTCTAAACTCTACTTTGGATACTGATATTCCAAATTTATTCTTTCTACTCTACACAGCAAAAGCACCGTGATCACGGGATCTACTGACAACAGCCTATATCTCATACCGTCCTTCATCCCTTCTAGAACAAACGGTACTGATTGCATACGGAGCCAACATGCGACTATTTCCATCTTTTCATTGCATGAGGGGGACTTTCCTGAGCGCAACCTTCAACATTGCTATGCTTAGAAATGGAAATTGTTAAAGAACTTGTCTCAACGGCTTCAATTGACCGTTCTGTTACTGCTGTTCTGGCAGCTTGAAACTTCTGCGGTTTGGAACTTGCACTGATGCGTGCAAATACATATCTAGTGAGTTCAAATATTAGCAATAGTCTGACAAGCTTGGAAATACTTGTGAATCACTTTCTGGTTTAAGTTTAGGATGAAGATAGGGGGTATTTGTATGCAACGCTTCCGCATTTGAGCTGTTGAGAAAGTTTCGGCGAACGTACATCTCGTATGACCTGTCACATGTACAGGAGACGATGAAAAACGCTTTTCGAAGTTTTCAAGTTCGTTCACGGCGATTGATTCGACCCTCGCACAAATACCGTGAACAAGTGAGCGAAGAACATGAACTTTTTTAACAGAGTCATTGGAATTCCATAAGCTTGTCGTCATGCATTACTTAGTCTTCACAGAAAACCTGTCCAAGAGTCGATGGGCACCTTTCGAAGCTGTCAGCATATTGCTACACTCTCTTCAACTCCATGTGACGCAACATCCTTTCAACAACCGCGAAATAAATCCATACAACGGACCGCATAGAGAGTTTACGCAGAGGTGGAAATTGAGAAAGCAATACAATATTGTACTCTGCACGTCTTGGCTGGGCTTTCCCTCGCTTAGCTTGGTATCAGCGATCGCTTTGGTGGCTCACTCGAGATTCAGATGCTAACGCTTGTGCTGTACTCACCAGCATTAAGGTGCTCGCTCAGCTTTGGTGGAGATTGTGGTGTGTAGTAGCCGTGTAATGTTACTACGCCGTATCTAAAATACCCCCTGTTTCTTTTTAGAATTTAAACCCCTTGCATACTTTGATATTGAGCAAAGCACTGACGGCTTTGTTTGAATCATCATCAGATGAATCTATGCTGCGAATGATAACGATGAGAGAAGTATACATCCTATCAGTACAGTAAGTCAGGATTCCGAAGAGAAGGAGTTGACTTTGCAACGACAACACGCATTCGCAGAAGCTATATTTGTGGTCATTCTGCGAACAATACTGTTTCAATATTTTGTCCTCTCACTTCTGTCGTATGATAAGTTACGTATCATTCCTGGAAAGGCTTTCTCTCTGACGCTCATCGATGACAATCATTGGCTCTGTGTTGTCGGCGCATCAGGAACATCATCTTTCAAGGACTAAAAATTCTGGCCGTGGCCCTGTTCTCGAGGGACTGTTTGGATCGAACTGGCCCAAAGCTCAAAAGTACAATCGAACATTCTTCCCGACAAACACTACGACATTTACTGTTCAGGCGGGCTTTTTTAACAAGATATTTCAAAATGTTGGTGCCACCTGCTGACGGATCTCCTCGAGGAATGGGTAGTCCAAAGTATATAGGAAGTGTATCGTATGGTTAAATTAATCAATGATGTTGCAAGCCATAAAATTCTTGTGCCGAATTGGCACTTGTATTCGTAAGGGCCCTAGGTAGCCCCCGCTCATAGACTAGAGCCAGACGTCAGGTGGTCAGGGGAGAAAGGACGAAAGACGGAAGCAGAAAACCGCCAGAACTAGTCACAGTTCGTGGCAATTGCGCACAGAACCTTGCCCGACCAATCCGAAGTAAGACGGACACGCACCTAAACCGTCACACCTCTGACTTCGCATGCCGCATAATGTCAACAGTCCTCGTGATTTTCATCCGCTAGTAATAACCCATATCGTTGGCGTATCGCAAACCGTCGTCCATGACATCCCGCTCCCTTGACTCACCGAGCCACGGATCTGCCCCAACAGACTCCTCACGTTTTCGCTGCGCCCCCCGACGTGTACTCCACGTTTCGCGGTTTCAGGCACGATTTCAGATCGCTATTCTTCAAATCTGACTTTGCTTGAGCTCGCCCACGATTTCACCTGCAAGAAGCATCGTCGTAATTGTCTGCAACGAGCAGTGCTCATCGTGTGCAGACATACATCATTCATAATTTGCTGAAGGACATCGCTCGATTGATCGTTCCATTTCGACATCTCCCGCCTCACACCCCCTCTTTTTGTATCATCAGAATTTGGAATTGACCTATTCGCACGCTACTCCATGCATATGTTTTGGCGTCCTCATTACCTCACAGCACGTTGCGTCCGGTATTAGTCTATCTTGCTTGGTGCAACTTCTGTATTTCATTAGTAGCCTCCTGTGAAGGTGCATTTACGTTTCTTCGCTGGATTCAAAGTTTGCGCGCTTGAGCGCATAATTATGTTGAATTTCGGGCATTCGTTGACATCCGCCGCCGCTTTCTTTGTCAACTTGTGACCACTTTCTCGCAACTTCCATCGTATTGGGATCCCCTTAAATCTTACGCATCCCACGGAGCAAACAGTGTCAGAATTTCATGCTGGGGAAGTGAATACGATTGCCAGAACGGCGAAACGTTTCCAACGTGATTGCCAAGTACATGTCTCGGAAGACAAAACAGTTTGGTGTCGATCCACCGTAACTATATGGACCAGGACCGCCCGACTTTACCGCGCTTTGCCGACATAGGGGCACAGGCGGGAGACCGCGGCGTCATCGATAAGGATAATGCAATGTCCGACCGACATCGCGCAAGTACTCAAGTGGCAGACAACAGAGGTGATCCAACACCCCGACCGCTCCATCCGCCACCTTCTCAGATTTACTCTGGAGTCAGACCGGAGCTTTTATATCAATCTGCGTTACCACATCCTCACTCGCACGGAGCTTCGGGAGCTTCATCGTCTTTTCGCTCCCAATTTGCAGAGAGACATCGTCCTGCGTCACCACCAACTTTCTCTCAGGCTTTACCTGTACTTCCTACATACGAGAACGAAAGAGTGGCACAGTCGCCTTCGCCGCCTGGTGAAAGCTCCGGAGCACCCAACACAAGTGCACCCTACGGATCTTATCCAACACCTCAGCAACAGAGCGGCAGCGTTGCAGAGGGCGCGGTCACAAAACCGAAGAAACTGCATCGAGAAGTCGAGCAAAAGCGGCGTTTGCGAATGGCAGAGCAGATTATTGAACTTCGGAAGTGGGTCTCAAATCCGAATGGCGGAAAGACGGACAAAGTATCCGTCTTGCAAGACGCAGTCACATTCGTCAAAGACTCGGCCAAGAAAATCGAGAATCTGACGGAAGCACTGGAGCAATCGCGAGCGGAATGTGCCCAGTTGCGAGCTCATCTCAATAAGTCAGGTCCCCGTCATGAGCGCCACAGTTCTCATTCGCAACTTGTTTCACATCCCAACCTTGCTTCCTCTGCGGCGCATCTCGCCAGTCCTCTACACCATTCAGGGATGACTGGTGCGCGTGAGTCGGAGATGACTCATCGTTCCCACTACGGCCGCTCTCCAAATGAATATCAAGAACGGCAGATGCATAACCCAGCTACTTTATCATCGAACGGCCAGCCGACGCTTGCCTCCGGCATGCCGCCGTCCACTTTTGCCATCGCTTCGGCGTCGATGTTTATGGCACCACCCGCACCCCGTCGGGGTTCACACGAGATTGGCGTCTTGGGTACATTGGCACCGTTTCCATCGTCAGCGATGGGCCCGTCGCGCCCTCCACACGCCCATCACGTGCAAGGAGCGCCCATCGGGGGTTCCGATCGCGTGCATGTAGGGCGTGGAAGCATGCACGGTGGGTATTATGGCGTCTCTCGCGAACGCCTAGTGACATCGTCTGGGCCTGTTCAAGCGGGCGGTTTTTCGCAGACGACGGCGGAAGTCACCGAAACATTGCCGCCCATGGGGAGCGGGGGGGTCCACCGGTACGAGGCTGAGCGCAAGTCTGAACCTCGGTGAGGAGGGCGTCTGGGAGGGAAGTCCCGGAGGGGGCATTGCACATGAGATTGGATCTGCAGATGCGAATCTGCACGGTTTTCAGATGGGCGTGTTTGGAGTGAAAGGGACGGATCGGCTGGCTGGTTCAATTTCTTACCTCGCCGGAAAGTTTTGTGTCGGTAGAAGTAGTGTTAAAAACCTGTACAGAGAAGCGCGCCTGACGTGCTGGGTGCAAGACCAGAATGGCGGTGCTTGCGGAGCGACGCAGTTGTCGTACGGTATGCGGCAGTCAACATTCAATGGTGCAACCTATCACGGAGAGCCGCATCGGCAAATTTTATGGCGCAAAAGTGCGACAAACGCGATGCATTGTAAAATCATAATCCTCAACAGTCTGCGGATACACCACACCCCCCGTGCAGTGTGGACGTGCAGCCGACGTTGGCAGAGTCGGGCTGTGGGTGTTACACCCAGAACGTTGACTTGCAGAGGCAGTCTCCACCCTTCCTCGCCAGAGCCGCAACAAAGGGTGAGGTGAAGTGTCTGCGTACGCTGCATCGGGAGGACCTCCGCGATGTTTAGGAAAAACGTCACTTTTTTTACGAGACGGTTTGTTGCGTGGAGCAGAGACACAAGTTTGCTGTATCCACATGAAGGGAAAATGTATACTCCACGTGATGTTGACCGACAATCCCCACTTTGCTCGTGTGCCCGCCCGCGACGTGCAAAGCACTGTTGTAATTGAAAACCTCTTTAAACTTTTAATAATTTATTCTTCGACGCACACTCCTCGCCTCAACATCCCCGGACTGGCGCGGGAGCAACCGCAAAGATGCAAGAAATGGCAATCCAACTTTTCGTCATGGCATCTATAAACTGGCTGGCTGGCTTCTGGGCTGTAATGATTACATACTGTTTACAGCTTAGAGTAGAACTTCATAGTTCTGACAGTTGCTCAGCGACTAAATTTTAATTACTTTCGGGATACCCCTTGCAAACGACAGACAAACTCGGAGGAGGGGTGACCCACGGCTAGAGCCTCCACGTTGTTGTGCCGATTGCAGCGTGCCTCAATTTTTTACGGTTTCAATTCATTTGAAAATCGCATCATTTTCGCAAAGTCGGGATCTCACTTTTGACTCGGCAACCGTCGCGTTTTGAGTGCCCTCTAATTCGTTTTGTTCTGCCCCACATCCTCCGTCTCCCCCTCCACCCCGTCAATCCCCCTCCACCCGCCCCGTCTCTGTCCACAATCGTCGCACCGCGCTCCTTCGTTTTGCGACGGCATTTGTGTAATTCTTCATCATCACTTCATCCCTTCCTCGACCATTATGACCGATCCTGTGGTGACTCCTTCCGCGCCGGCGTCGTCCGGCGCCGACGGCGACAATGCACCCGCTCCGGACGAGGACTTTTCAAAGGACTATGAGCCCGTGGTGCGGCTGGCAGAGGTGGAAACAAAGACGGGCGAGGAGGATGAGGATGTGGTGTTCAAGATCCGCGCCAAACTTTTCCGATTCAGTCAGGAGCTTGACGAATGGAAGGAGCGTGGGACAGGCGACGTCCGCCTGCTCAAGCACAAGGAAAATAAGAAGATCCGTCTCCTCATGCGCCGCGAGAAGACACTCAAGATCTGCCTCAATCACTATGTCAACCCGACCGTTGAACTCGGTGAAAATGTCGGTTCGGATCGCTCCTGGGTGTGGGCTGGCGTCGATTACGCGGATGGCGAGAGGGACGAAGCGACGCTGGCGATCCGTTTTCGCGATTCGGCGAGTGCGAGCTTGTTCAAGGAGGCCTACGATAAAGCCAGGGCGGAAATGGAAATGCTCTCTACGGGGAGTAAGTCAGTAGAAAAGGTGTCAACAGTTGAGGAGGGTGCAGAGTCGGAGTCGAAGAGTGCAGAGGAGGGAGAGACGACGAAGGCAGTGGAATCGGCGGAGGATGCGGAGAAGTCTGCAGAAGCGGTCGCGGAAACTAGTTCCTAACTCAAAGGTGGAGTCTCTGTCGCCGCTTGAGGCGTCTCGGAGGTGATGCGCATTTTTAGTTGCAGTTGTTTTGAGATGACATGCGACGGGCTTGGTGTGAAGGGGTGTTTTCTGTTTCCGAGATGAGGCGGCCTGGGTTTTTTTGTTGGCTGAATCGAATTGCTATCGTCGAGTTAAGTGAACCAAGATCAGTGACCAAACATTTGCTAGGAGTTTGTCAAGTTCTTATCGCCGAAGGCTACGATGAGGTATCTGTGGAAAAGACGTGAATATAGACGCTTGTTTCCTGACGGCCACGATGACAATTTTCTCTTCTAGGAAGGGTTTCCTCGAGCGGTGCATCAAGGTCCGGAATGCTTCATCGTTCCATTTTCTTTTCGTGTCGACGATCGAGTAAAGCAGGTCTTGAGGATGACAACAGTTATTGGGAATGCAAATGCGCGAGCCTTTTTGGAGCACTCTTGCTGAGTCGAACAATAGCGCGATGAGGTCTGGTGTAGATGTTACCGTGCTTCCAGCACTTGCAGAGATGCGTACAGCAAAACGTTGCGATCAAATACAGGTCGGGGACTGAACAATTTTTCCGTGGTGACCACCACACTTCTGAGAATCAAAGTTGTCGGTCTGTAATGTGCGACTTGCCGTGGTTTCGGAAGAGATAGGCGATACTAGCGAACAGATTGAAAGAGCGTGTGCGAAGCAGGCGCGAGCGAAGCAAGGCGCGAGTTGTGTAAAGTGAGCCGCAAGGTATCGCAAAATGCACATCCCGAAATCTCGAGTGTATGCGCCAGATCTTGTTCTCCGCCGCCCTCACTAACACCCTACATTGACGCTCTATCGCTACCCGCCTCCCCCCGTCCCTCATATGAACCAGCAGACAACCTGGGTCTGTAGAGCGCGCGCCCTTGCCTTTCCCTTCGCAACAACACCTGATTCCCGCGGCACCGCGCACGTCTCTCACAACACCGAAACAGACCACACCCCCGTTCGGTCCCGAGCTTGAGTTTACACCGCACTGTACTGCAACAGTGCTGTCTCCATTTTCGGCTACACATCCTCGCACTTACCTACCCCCCTTGCCACTTTATCGACCTTCTGCCGTCCCACTCTCCCTGCTTCCTACTTACGTCGCTACCTGCATTTTCGTGCATCTCTCTTTCGCTAATACCGCCCGTCATAGGCCTACCCATTAGTCCGGACACGTCCATTCCCTCTCCAGTCCTGCACTACTTTCCTGCCCCTAACGCTTACAGTAGACCTCCAGAAATCAATCTACACACCGCAGCCCCCGCAGTAAGCACCGCCCCACACCGCACCGCATCACGCTGCCGACCCATCCGTCGCTCGCAGTCTTCGTCCCCCTACAGCCCATCATTTGGCCCTCCTGCGGCTCTGGCCTCTCTACCCTTGCCATGCCGCCTTTCGGCATACACGCGATCTCATTCCGCACCCCTCCATCGCGCTTTCCGCTGAGCTCGATCACGCGCTTGCTCTCGCCTTCACTTTCTCTACCTACCGCACACCGTGTCTCGTTGCCATGGTTATCCCACTCGACCAACTCCCAACCCGCAACCCCTTCTCCATACACTATTTCACAATTTTCTGTTCAACTAAAGAGGTTCACCGTATGCCGTTGGCAATACAACCGCCGCGCTCCCCACGCCCATCCCCCCCTTATTAGGATCTCACTCCAACCAGGCACACCTTTTCCACGTGTGCACAGTGAGCGCAGCATACGCAGCGAGTGCAGTCAGCGAAGCGAGCGAAGGGCCTTCTAGCAACTACCCTCGCATGTTATTAGTCGAGCGTGACCATTGTTCCCATAACATCTGTTTGCGGCTGGATGTTTGAGAGGAAGATGGTGGCGGTTGTGCTCGGATTCAGCCGGCGGCGGATGAGGGCCAGTCGGGGCGAGCAACACATGGGGAACGAGAACAGATGGAATTGGGAAGGTAGCGCCCCTGATGTGGGGTGAAGGGAGGAGTGAATGGATTTTTGGCAACGGGCACAGAGCCACGAGTATAGTGGCTGGGGGAGGATGGGACGGGGGACGAGAGGAGTTCGAATGGAGGAAAGTGTACAGTTTTCCGACTTGGCATGCGGGAGCAAGCGGCTCGTGCTACTTAGCTGACACCCAGTGTATCTGAACGCGACTTCGGAAGGTACGCGTTTTGTATTTCTGTACCATTCGGTAGCAGACTCCTGTAGGTATCACTTCAACACAAACGACGATGTTCTCTGCGAGACATCACTACATGCCGTAACCGAGTCAGCGCAGTAGTACGCAGATGTTGCATCTCTAGTAACTTCCTGCCTGCCCTGGCATCTACATACTCAAATATGTTCCGAAATGGGCGCAGGGACATCAGGATCAAACAGCACCTCCACGCCTCATTCCTCATCGGAGAGAAGCAGTAGGGACGGACAAAACTCTCATCTTCTTATTGCTGGTAGTCTTTTGGCTTTTTTATGCACATGTTTTGAAAATACACACCTGCCAGATCGCTCTGCACAGGAGACTAAAACGCTTCCTAAACAAATTGACAAGAAGTACGTCTCAAGATATATTTCGAGTCAACTGGCCTTTCCATCGCTCAGTCATCGTATGAGTTAGTTACTGAATAAGTTATGTTGCCGATAGTGAGCAACAGAGCACTCCCGTTCAGTGACTCTGTGCTGCACACATCATAAATCCCCCTTCGCAACCCTGCGCGTTAGAAAACCCGCTCATTCCTCACTTTGACGGTTTCCTAGACACAAACCACCCTGCATGCTCACCGTCCGGTCATGCTCCCGCCCAAAGCCCAAACCCAAATTCCGTGGCCGGAGGGATGGCTCAATGAGCGTGTCACGTGCGCTCCCCTACGAGATATTAATGATATCATCCCCAGAGAAACCTGCAGCATTGAGACAACCTGCAGCTGCGACTCGCACATCTCACGCCCACATGGCTGGCCATGTGCCCTACTCGTTCCGTATATTTGGGTCGCAGAATAGCTTGAAACTGCAGAACATCCCCGCACAGAGCTCAACTCCGTCGCACGCTCCTTGCCCACATCGACGACAAACCCCTCCAGCCCAATGCTCAGACGCCGCGTACGCCATACCCAGAGGCAAAGCACTACTGCGCTGACTGGCGAACACGCCCTCCTCCTCTAGCCCGAGCTTTCGGAGAATTATCCACTTGCAGACACGACAAGGTCCACGTCAAAGCTCGATGCATACGTTGCTAGGTCGGGGAGGGATTGGGCTACCAGCTGCACTTGACGCATGAGCTGGTCGATGGAAGGTCGTTCGACGAACTTGACGGTCTTCACGCGAGAATTGGGCAACCTGCTCGAAAGCGCATGAGCTGCATCGCGTTCGGACATCGAGTCCCCTAGGACAAGTACATTGAGTTCATCCTCGTTGGGGAACATATAGCCAACTTCTTGTGAAAAGGCAGCCATTTTCCAAGAGGACGGAGCGTCAGGATAGTCGGACTCGAAAGATGTCCTAGCAGAGACGATTTTGATGTCGTGCGACGCAATGAATCGAACGACCCCTGGCAGAAACCGTTTTCCCGAGAGCTCCACCCACCCTGCTTCCGCATTTGTAATGACTACAACCTTTCCGAAACGAAGTGCCTCTTTCATGATGTTGATGACAGCAGCTTCAAGTTGTTCCAGCTGTCTCTGTAGTGATATGGGTAGTGACCCGGGGTCATCAACGCGAAGCCCAAGAGAAGCAAGATATGTACTTGGACATATAGTGTCATCCCAGTCCAAGATAGCACTCGTTTTGGAGCAAGACTCACCTAATAAGGAAGAATCGCTATCCGAGGAGGGTTCTGATGCCGCTGTTGATACAGACATGGCATCTTCGCAAGCGACCTTTGCCTTCCCGATAGCCTCGGACACCAGCTCCTTCGTGACAGACTGCGGTTTCATCGTTTGTTCGCGACACATTGTAGACGTGTTTCCCGGAAAGTGGAAACAGAAGTTAAGTTCTCAGCTTGGCGGACAAAGTTGCTTGTGGATGAACAGATGTAAACGAAACTGTAGCGGCAACGGAGAGGGTACGGAGAGTGCAGACTTGATAACGCGTGCAGTTGCAAAGGAAGCGAAACCTTGCAAAACAAAAAAGCACGGTCAACAGTAGTACAAGAATGCAGGGGAAGGCGACCCAGACCGCGCGGAACCGACGGCTCTTCACGGCTGACCGCAGATGTGATGATGGAAAACGCAAAACGGGATGTAATTCCTAGGCTGAAGACGGACACAACGGGGAAAAGGCGCTGGGACGCGACAAGACGACGGTCAAGAGGCTATCCACAGTGAAGGGGCACGGGTGCACGACAGTAATAGGGTGGGAAACAGGAAGACAAGGGGCAGGCGACCGATATACAAAAGTTGAAGAGAGACGTAGAAAGTGAAGAGCACAAACAGTGAAAACGGTAAAGCGGACACTGACACGAAAGGGTCGAAAAGTAGAGAGTGATGGCAAAGGGGGGAGAGGGGGGCGCACGGGGAGTGTCGGTCGGTAAGAAAGAGGAGCAAAGAAAGTTGCAGAGAGCTCACACGGTTGGTGGACGGGGGCGTTAAGTCGTAATAGTTTTGCAGCCACTTTCCGGACCGTGTTGAGCCTAACAGAGGGGTTTGGGCATGGGCGTTCTTATGTGCAGCAAGCTGAAACAAATTCGTGGCAATTTTGTGGGCGCTCCCGTTTCGCATGCGTACGGCAGGCATCTCTACTGAAAATTTTCTCGAAAAACCTGCCGCCACTGCTCCCGCGCGCCACGCCCCGCACTCACTTTCTTGTATGATACACAGCTCTGAGCACTCTCCAGCCCCCGGCCGCCCCCACTGGACAAAACCCCGATAATTTATTTACCCCCCCCCCTTCTCTCCAGCTCCAGGGCCTGTCATGCTAGGAAAACGGAGTGGCGTTCTTTGACAACGGAATAGCTCAAAAAATACACTATGCTTTGACCAGGTTGCCGCCCTCTTCCAACCCTCTCCCCCAGCTCATCTCTAAAGGGGGCTTGTAGTTTGCCCCAATGGGCGGGGACTAGTTGGCTTGTAGTTGCCAGACTGTGCCCTTCGGCGTACACGCGCCAAGCATGGAATGAGGCACAAGGCCCCACAGACGTAGTGTGTGGCCCTCTGCACGAGATATGATTTGCCCGCGACATGTGATTGAGAAGCAGACGCGAGATTTTTGAGGCCCATTTCGGGGGGTGTGGGCCTCCTTCAGTGCGGACGGCCCACGTTACGCGATGAGACGACGGCGAGCAAGCGTGACCACAGCGCAGTGGGTCGGGGTTACATTAAAGCACGTGGAAGATCGTGACCAGGAGAGATGGGTTAAGATGAGGAGAGTAGTAATTTTACCGTGCTGTGTTCAATTGGGCGGCGACCGGGGGGGTATATTTCTTGGTGATTTTCACAGAATCGGCAGCTTTTGCAACTGCATTGACGTTCAGAGAGCCGTGTATGATGGTACGTGTGGCGCTGAATATGTGTGATCCCTTTAGACACGTTCTCACTCGCCTTGATTGGTGGCGTGCTTGTACGGAAAGCAGCCTGCATAATTTTATTTGAAAAGAGAACAGCAGAATTCAGGGAGAGACAGGGCCAGGGCATCCGTGATAGTGGTGTGCAGCTTTAGCAATGCCAGTTTTAGTTCCCGCGCGAGGTGGAGCTGGTCTACATAACATAAATTCGATTGGCTCTCTATATTTCCACTCCGCTTGGAATCGCTGCTTCTAGAACAATACCGAGTAAAACGCACAGTCTCTCATTGGACCACAAACCACTCCAACGCACCACGCCGCCAGTGCATATGTTTCCACTCACGAAGTTTCTCCGGATGTCCAAGACTCATTTCAGTAACATTTTGCAGAACATCTCCATTTAAGTTTCTTTTTCTTTGATACTGTCAGCCAGCACAAGAAGGTTCATTTCTACCGGTTCTGACCGCCTCCTCACGGCATAAAAGGTTGATGAAAAATCAGCTCGAGCGGAATGACTCATTTTTGAATCAACCGAATTGCTGCAAATTATTTAAAGCCAGACCTTACACACGACCGTTCGGGACAAGAACAAGATTCAAAACGGGTCGTGACACAATCCCACGACCTTTCACAGGAATTGAAAAGATGAGGTTCTCGCCTTCTGCGGTAATGAGCACAAGGCTGGTCCACCTCACACGCCCATGTAAGAATTCGTGGAACAAATGGAGTCGTCATCATGCCCGAAACTTAGTTGTCATGCGTCGGCAAACATTCAGCCTCATTGCAACCATGTCGGTGATCGTTCCTTACTACCGACCAGTGTTCTGCAAGGGGAACGTCTTCCCTGGTCACATATCGTTTCTGCTGTAAAGTTGCAGAAAAGATTGAAAACATCGTATAATTTCCACGGTTTCGCAAATAGATTTTCATGTCACGCTACTATTGTTCTAATCATCATAATCATAAATCATGCATTTCTGTTTACGCCAGTCTTGCGAGTCGCTTGTCATTTTCGCCAGCAGTGCGTCAACGCAGCACATGGAAATCGACTGCAAACACAGAGACGGCCCCCTCTTCAAAATTCGACCTCTCCAACCACCAATTACTTGCAATTTTACTTTTTCCCCCCAAAAACATACTATTCAAACTTTGAATATAGATTGCTTTGTCAATCACTCTCCGGGCAGGCATGAGTATTTTTATCTGTCGCGCTCCTCAACCAATACCCAACCAATACACGGCAGCGTGGTGGACCTTGTATGTGACTACGGAACCTCATGTGCAGGTGATGGAGTTCTCTCATCAGCACCCCGGGTTCATCTCTGCCAAAACTGTTGCCAGGACAACGAGTGGAAGGCAACGAGGATATCTTTTTGCTTGTTGCCCTGTTTGAGTCACTTGAGAACGGTCTGGACGAGAACCAGGAGACCGACGCTATGGACTCTGCAGTACATGCGCCACCCGCTAAACCACGCTGGATTTATTTGGTGAAAGTGGGTCGACTCGAGTCACACTCGTAGAAGTAGTATGTATGTGGTGTTCAAAGATGAAAATCAGGGTAGGCTGGTAACGTTGGTGCTCGCGTTTCAACGATATTGATATGTGATTACAAATGAGTTGACGAAGAAATGGTTCCTCCGTACCGGAAGGAGAGTCGGGGGACCGCGGAGGAGTCGATGTCGTCATGCCACCAGATTTGGGGGCAAGATGTGTCGACAACAGGGACTGAAAATTGTGTTGTTGGGAGCGCTCATTTCAAGCGCAAGTCCTCATGAGACTTTGCAGGCAGTGGACAGAAGCAGTTCTCATCAAAGTGCAGGTGTTTCCCTTCACGTCCAAATCCAACCGGCACCTTCCTCATGGAAACTCTCCGCGAGTGTTTCTAAAACCACCACCAAACATACATTCACTTGCGCACAACAGTACACATATCCGTCTAAACGCAACTTGCCACTTGCTTTTAAACCATGCATGACTACAAGCGTATAACCAACCACTTAAGTGTCCATATTGACGTGACCATACTGCTACCAACCCTCCACCCTAAAACGTTCTTCCCTCGTATACATTACACTGCGGTCCTTCGAGACCGTTCCCACCCCCCCCCCCCCCCCCCCCCCCCCTCTCCCCTAGTCATTTACACCCACCGCAACGAACAGTCCTCCCCTGCACCTCTATCGTTCCAATCGCTTCTCTCTCGCCTCGGCACCTCCTGCCTCCGCGCTCTGACACTTCACTTTCCCCCCAACCCCTCGCTTTCGTCACAATTGATAATCCGCACACCAGACACTGCCCGAGTTTACTGCTCGTACCTCTGAGTGCCACTTCCCGCTCCAGCCCACACCCGAGCACCCTTCCTCACTATTCAATTCGTTACTTTGCCGCTGCTCCACATGGCCCGATAAGACACCACCATGCCGACCACTAACAACTCCCTCGAGCCGCAGAAACACGTCGGCTGCCCCTCTCAGGAGGGGACCGTCATTGGCACGTGTGAATGTCCGCGATGCCGGCGCACTGTACTCCAGGTGGACCCTGCTGTACACGCTGGGACCTCGGAAACGCCTGAAGGGCCAGCTTGTGCAGTACTGTTGCAGTACTGTGAGATAGGGCCGTGGTGTAGGACTTGCGCCCGCGTGTGTCACTCACTCGATTCATATCTGTCACTCACCCACAATTTCACACTAATAGCTACCTCACGCTGCTGCGCAACACACAGTGACACGCGCCCCGTCACTCGCGCCGGGCAACCCCCCTTGGCACGCATGCCATGTTCGCGGACGCGCGCGTACATTCTAGGATTCTAGGATTGCGTCCATGGTGGAAAGTCAGTTCTATCTATCCACTACAAACAAGTTGCTGCGTGGTGGCTTGCCTGGATCTCCTGGCAGACTGCCTTTCTTTTGCGCAAGCTCAAGACGTAAGGTCTTCTTTCTCCAAGACATCATGCGTCACGGCGGCGGCGATGGGTCTTCCTGCTCAATTCGCAACCCTGGCAAATCAAGAATCGGTCGCAATGCCCACGTAAAATGCAACGCGATGGGAAGGCAGCACCAGCCATGTACTTGCACTAAGAACGGGCGAAGGCCGACAAGTGCCAATAAGCGCCGAGGATCTGTAGAGCCTGCGCGACGTGTCTAACGGCGGGCAAAGAAGCGAGCGCCCTGCTTGCTGGTAATCATCAACAGAAGGGACGACCAAGTAGTGTTCTTGAGTACCAGTGATGGCCCATTACGCATATTGGAACATTTGTGGGTGGCGTATATGGGAGAGACTGGCACACGAACGGCTTTCATGCTCAAACCAAAGAGGAGATGTTGCCGCTCCTAGTGCGCAATGAAGCTATACCGCTGTTGGGACCATAGTGGTCGCGGCGGCAAGTGATAAATGTTTGGACTGGGCACGCTGGAAAGCAAACAATGCCCTGCGATGATGGTCTCGAGTGTGCATTGGCGCGTGACTATGACCACACTGTGTTTCTCACAGGCGCAAAAACTATCTTCCGTGACGAACAACGGAGCGGAGTAAAGTTCTGATGGAAGCAGATGTCCACATTTCCCAAAATAACAAACTGACTTCCATTATCAATCACTTTGAATAGTTCGCGTGAGACAGTGACTCCGAACCTTGAAAAGCTGGCTGGCCTCATGCAAGAGCTGCATCGCTTTGGAAATGACGTGATTAGGAGATAAGCAGGTACTGGGTCATGTTCATGGGCCAGTGGTTCGACGGAAACCAGAAAGACAACGTCAAGAAAAATGTTTCATTGCCCCTCAGGGCCTTTAGAAAGACATTGTCTACAGTGCATTTATCGAGAGTGATGTCTAATTGCAAGGCACACAGGCGTCAAAAAGCCGTCTCATGGTGTCGCTTTTCTTTGAGAGAGACTTCAAGATGCTGCAAGTTGCCACCCGTCTGTGCAATCTATGGGTAAAAGCTAACAACCTTTTGCAATCGTTGAGTTACTCTGCTCACGGTCTACGATCATCGAGACCATGGCCGTGTAACTTGGTTTGCCGTAGTTGAATGGTATATAATCCGGCAAACCAATGAAACAGTTTTTCTTGCACCAAACTAAACTGATACAAGTCTCCTCTGCCCCTTGTAGTCACTATGGCGTACCGGCGAATCATGTTCGATGTTCAGTCGAATATCTAGCATGGCCCTTTGGGAGGCCCTATTTTTGATAGCCAGAGATATTCGTGTGGTAGTGATCATGTTTAAAAACACGTTGAGGCCTCTCGTGACGGAACAACACGTGCAGTAGCACGCCAAGTGGCAGTAAAACCCGCGCTAGCGTGGCTGACTTCGGCATAGGGGGAAAGTGCATGCCCACCAAGTAGATAGCGCTGAGATAATCGTTATTTCCATAGGCCACCGTCCCTGCTCGCTTTGTTTGAGTATTGCCGGTGACTGTCAATACGGCAACCTTCCTTTGCCATGCGCCGCATCAAACGTCAAGCTCAGGCAGGCAATCTGCTTTGCTTATGAGCCAAATCTCCCTGCACGCCGTGGTTTCCGCCATGGAGATGCACAACATTGAAGGGGGGAGGCGTTCCTCTATCTTCACTTCCTTGTTGACATCTTCGTAAAACGTCGGTTAATTTCCAAGTAAGACTGGTTAGTTTGCGACGGTCCTGATCTCACCCCTCTCTGCTCCTTGAAGTTCTACGCGATTGGTATGCGTTGTCCTACGTGCTGGTCCATCTGAGTGCAACCACGGGGAAATGGCATCACATGGGCATTGTGCCTCGGTTTCGAACTGGGGCTTCCATGTGGATTCCTGCCTTCCCCGGGCGTCGTGACCCCTGAGCGCACCAAGCCTGTATGCCAGGGGTTTATAGCTTTCGGGCGCTTGACAAGAAATCTGCGGTCAAATTTAATTCCTTTCAACTCTTTTTCTCACAACGCCTCACACTGGT
This sequence comes from Endocladia muricata, assembly GCA_032356245.1. Classification (NCBI taxonomy): domain Eukaryota; phylum Rhodophyta; class Florideophyceae; order Gigartinales; family Endocladiaceae; genus Endocladia; species Endocladia muricata. The sequence continues at coordinate 11,583 of JAUKWC010046165.1, read as the reverse complement.
ACTGAAAGCCTTCTTCCGTCACATCCAGGGGCGAGTGGATCTTTACAGACAGTGCTATGTGTTGCATGCGCTGTCTTCGACGTCATGTTGAAACGGTCCAAACAATCACCAGCTCATTAACTCTTGTCACCCCTACCACTGCCCACCCCTTCTCGACCACACTTGAATTCCAAAGCTGTGCCTCTTTCTTATCTGATCGTTCCGGCTCACCCATGCCGCCACTCACTCCTGCACAACCGATTAAATCAGACGACGCGATTTTTCTCTCCTCTTTCCGCACAATGTGTGTGTCCAGGCCTACGTCCCGCTGATTCCTATTGCGAAGCCCCAGACTCCTCCACGCGAATGCATTCAGTGACCTCAAAATCAAAATCTGCTCGTCCCCTGCAGTACGTCCCCGGAGAGGGTGGGTTTTATCCAAACGAGCTAGCGCGTATTCAGACGCTTGCGCAGGTTTAACCACCGTCATCCCTGCATTTGTATTCACATTTATTTTCCCTCCCCGCGAATTGCGAGAGAGCAAACGTAGTAACGCGCCATATAGTCCCACTGCAAGGAAGTGAAAAACTCTAATCGCTGACTCGGATTGATCAATCGGCAACCTACTTTTACCCTGCAGACGGTGAGGTCACACTTGCAGTCCAACAGTGTCCGTTCAGCTGTCCTCTTTCCCACAATTCATTCAGCCAGGTATCTTTCGGACAGATCCCCATTCATCTTCAGTTGACAGTGCGCGCGAGTCCGAGCACAAATTGCTCCCTGCGATTTTATATTCATTCGCCCCTCAACATGATCGTCCGCAGCGAAGTTTGTGAGATGCAACTCGTCACATCCACGAGTGCGAATACTCCGGCGCATGCCCACATGCGGCTCCTGCACCAGAACAGCGTGAATCCTTGCTGCTGCGTCCCTTAAAGCTTCACGTAGGGTCTCTATAATCTCACTAGATATGCATACCACTCCATGAATCAGTAGAGCAGTCGTAGTTCCTTGTCAGGATTGGAGACCGCGCAGCAACCGCATAGCTGCCTCTGGAGATCGATGCTAACTTGGCACCTTTGCACAGTGAGGCAAGTTGGTCAACTTGCTTCCGACTAGCTTGCAGGGCCGATTGAACAATGCATAAGATCACTCGACAAACCAAGTTGGGAGTCAGAAAGCAATGTTTTACACGCACCACCAGCCGCGATGCATTCGAGCGACCGCATATTCGCTGCATCCCAACGCGTATCATTCTGCAACCCATCATTCCTCCGCGGTACTCTTCACTTCCTTGCCGTACAACCCCATCCAGCGCGACTTTCGATCCTCTTTCACGCTGTTTCCCCTTTTGCCTCCTGCTCCGTCCCCTCCAAGTCTCTCACAACTTCAGCTTCCCTCATCCATACCCGTAGTCCCTTCGTCGTAATACAGCGAGCCGTTAAACACAACATCCCTCCTGATCGCCACGACGGCCTCGTCGAGCACCTCTGCAAGGTCCTCGTTGCCCACGCCCCCGGCCACCGCTTTCGCATCGCGCAGCAGCTCACTTAGTCGTTTTACACATACCACGATATCCCCCTCTTGCTGTTCAGTCAACTCCGTGATCGCAAAGAATGGCTCTCCTCTAGCCCACGCATACACCGCATGCGCTAGATCCCACCGGCATATTGCATCTTCATAATCGTCTCCGCCGTCCGCAATATCAAACTCCAGCTCCACTCCGCATGCCTGCTGCACTTTTCCCACCATCTCCACTACTTTTCTCATCGCCACCTTAGCTTTCAAATACTTCTCCGAATATATCTTGGCACCCCCCTCGTCCCTTTCCGTCCCCGTGTTCTTCTTCCGGCACACCAGACTCGACAAAAGCGACGCCACCTCTGCGGGCTCCAACCCCTGCAACACATTCTCCAGCACGATTTCCGTCAGCACCACCGAGTCCGCTGTCGCCACCTCGCACCCACATCTCCCCTTCAGCTGCACGCTGAGCCCATCGTCGCCCACATAACCCAGCTTCTGCAGAACTGCAACGCGTTTGAAGTACTCGGGCAACAAACTTGGCTGGCTACCGGTCTGCGAAGCTGCCTTGAGCGTTGCCATCTTGCGCCGAATCATGCCCTCCAGAATCAGCCTGTTCAGCGACCCTATAGAGTCCACACGCATGTCTTTTTGCACACCGCGCCCAAGATCCGCGTCGCCTATTATGTCGATGCAACACTTCACAACCGCTTGGTACGCCGGATGTACTTCGCTAGCCATCTTCCGTTGCCGTGGAGGTCTCGAACTACCGGTGGCCTCGGCTGTGTCAGCAGCAGAGTCGTTAACAGCTCGTTTGCCGCAAAAGTAGTCTGCGGGAACACTCTCCGCCGACGACATACCCTTCTCTAATCTCTTACGCCATTCCGCGACCACCTTGTCCAGATACGCAGCATTGAGCACCAGAGCCTTCTTCGCTTCGTTCCGGTGGCGCATAAAATGCCAACCCCTTGCCGCGTTCAGCTGATCCAAGACGCGATCAGACGAGACCTTGTCGCAGCTGCCCGTCGCGTACAAAATTTTCGACGCGCGTACTTCCCGCAGAGTGACCACAAGCCCGTGTTCCGACACAATCCGCGGATACATGTGGTCTGCATACTTTGACTGTCCATTCTGTGTGAGCTCCCGATGGAACAGGATGGACGCAGGAAGCTTCCGTAGTGCAAGGGGCAGAACGCCTTGTATACATGCTACCCACAGCAGTGAGTCTGACTTCACAAAACCTTCGCGATCCGCACCGCGAGCGTTGGATGCAATTGGGGATGGTTTCGAAGACACAACTGAAAAAACAACAGCCAGCGATAATAACCCGGAGTCCACTTCAGCAATCACAACAGTACCAGGTTTAACGGATACCTTGAATATAGGGTTCATTTCCCGGTATGTCAGTTGCAGTTTTGTTTCTGATAGCTTGCAAAATTTGTCGACGTACACCTCCATAGGAGACATTCTTTCTCTCTCAATCCCGAGCGGTAGAGTCTCAGGTTCATACGAAATATTGAGAGCACTCAACTTCTCGCCAGCCTTCTCCAAAACGCTAGTTAGAGTTAATGCCTGCGTATCTTCACCTGCTTCAGAGAAAGACTGTTTCATCATTTCTTCGACGCGCAGCTCATCAACACGCAGCACATTTAGAATCATGTTGTAAGTTAGTCGAAATGCCGATTGCAAAGAGATGGGCTTTCCAGTCATTATACGACACAAGTCTCTCTCCTCCGGATACCTTTCATCAGGCGGAAAGAACAAATATACATGCCCAACATCGTCCAGTCCACGCCGACCGGCCCGGCCAGACATTTGTGTGTACTCGCCGGCCTCCAAAAACCGGAAACGTCTTCCATCATGCTTGCGGACTGCAGCAAACACTACGGTGCGCGCCGGCATGTTTACGCCCAAAGCGAACGTTTCCGTAGCAAACAAAATCTTCACCAATCCCTTCGAGAACAAAATTTCCGTAATCTCCTTAATAAGAGGGAGCAACCCGGCATGGTGAGCAGATATACCTCTCTTCAAATTTGTACGCACACGCAAGACCTGCGGAAGGTTGCGGTCCTCTTCCCGCAGTTTCAAGATTGCTTGTTCGAAAAATGAATGCACACACGCCTTGTCATTGGAATCCGGAAGCAAGTCGCTGTGCTCCAAAGACTCGACCGCTTTCTCACACTTCTTCTTCGAAAAACAGAAGATGACACTAGGAGTTCGTTTCATTTCGTGCAAGTACGATACTAGAGGAGCCCAAACTGAAGGTCTGGAGTTCGGACCCCTTCCGCCACAACCGTCGGATGCGGCAACCTTTTTAGAACCCTGACCCTTGTTCTTATTCACACCCTTGGGTATCGTGTACTTCTGTGTAACACTATCACGATTTTCGCCTTTATTAATTTGGGGTTCAACTCCGCTGATTGTGCTGATCTCATGTCCATTCACGGCAATCCCCTCTTCTTTAGACACCCCTGCAACGTCGCTCGTAGTCTCCTCTCCAATTTCAGTTGCCTTGGTCTTCCCCAACTCAGTCCCAGATTCAGTTCCAACTGCCGCTTCAGCTTCTTTTCCAGCTTCAACCTCACTTTCCTCACCAATCTCATCTCCAGACCCATTTACTACTTTGGCCTCATCCTTTTCGCCAGAATTGCTGCTCGGGACCTCTGCATGTTCGCGCTTCTTTTGAAGGGGCGACTTTTTCCGACCTCCACCCTCTTTCTCCATCTTTTTTCCCTTACCCCCATCCTTAACCTTCGCCCCTGCCTTTAAAGCAGCTCTGTAGTTTTCTGCTAGAAACCGCCCCCCTTGCTCAAGAAGCAAAGCTTCGCTGAGCCCGCCCGGGCTTTCTCTGTCAGGATGTAACCACGAGTGTTGCAATGGCACCGGCCGCTTGTCAGTTGAGACGACCGCAACACGACGATCTTTCGTCTTCCCCACCCACGCCGCAAACTCGAGCGCGTTGGGCACTGTTGCGCTCAGCATGATAATTGACACATGAGGGGGAAGCATGATAATGCTCTCCTCCCAAACGACGCCGCGCTCCTCGTCATTGAGAAACTGCACCTCGTCGAAAACTACGGATGACAAATCTCGAATCACATCCGCACCGCGGTACAGCATCGACCGAAGAATTTCCGTTGTCATGATCACGCACTGCGCATTTTCATTAATACTAACATCTCCAGTCACCAATCCAACGTCCTTGAATTTCCCCCGAAAGTCGCGCAGCTTCTGATTACTCAACGTCTTAATCGGTGACGTATAAAAAACCTTCCCCCCCATCGCAGCTCCCAACGCAATAGCATACTCCGCCACTACCGTCTTCCCCGCGCTAGTATGCGCCGCAACAAAAACCGATCTCCCCTCCTCTACGTGCACGATAGCACGCTTCTGAAATGCATCCAGCTCAAACGAAAACCGCATCACTGGTTCCGGAACGCGCTCCTCGAAGTCGTCCACATCGCCATCGTCCACAAACGCCCACTCGCTCCCCTCCTCCACCCGCACCCGCCGCACAGCTGACCGCACTCCCCCATAACGCCCGCTGTTTCCATGCCGGTTTAACGCGTGCGTCAAGTCTCGGTCGACAGACGTCAATGCCACCAGGTTATCGGGAGCAGCAGGAGCGCGGGGAGTACCCATACGCCACTCGGGAGTGTCCACTCCACGCGATGGACGTGCCGTAACCACGTTTCCTGAAAAGTCAGTACGGCGCCCGCGAGGTCGCGATTGTCGTTTATGCCGCTCCGGCTGCACGGCAGCGGCCTGATTCCTCCACAGGCCCGTGGCTTTTGGGGTCGCGCGCTTCTTTTCCCGTGGCTTCCCACTACTCGAGCCCTGCCGTGACCTTCCAGGTCCCCCCTGCTCCGTTCTGTTCGTGACCTGGTTCCGCTCTACAGTCGGCGGCACCACCCCCCACTCCTGGTCATTTCCGCTTCTCTGCCCCTCTCCCTGACTCCCACGTGCAGCGAGCCCTTCGTTTCTCATACCTGCAATGTGGCCACTTACCCTATCTCCACTCCCTTCAACGTTGCTTCCCACCTCTGCGGCGGCAGAGGTCGCCATAGCCATATCTGCGGCATTGCGGACGAGCCACTCCCGCTTGAGACGCACCAGCCTCTCGCGTTCTTGCGGCGTAGACATACTGATATATTTGCGTTCTCTCGCGTTCGTCAGGTCGTCTTCCAATATGTTAGGTGCTGGAGGATGTTCGCAATCGAAAAGGGTAGTAAACCGTTTGTGGGCAAGTGAGTCGTCGCACAAGAGCAACGACGCACTGAGCTTACAAACCAGCGCTGTATGCCCTTGTTTTGAAGTTTTTAAATATGGGGGAAATGTTTCGTTTTTTCATTACGGCCTGTCCTGCCATGCAAGTAACCAAATTTCGTGAGTTGGGACGTCGTTGGCACCCCTGATGGCCCTTGCTGCTGCATGCGTTACGCCAGAAACTGAATCGAATGCTGCCTTCGACATGCAGCTGCTGCTCTAGTAATCGCGCCTATGGAACTGAATAAGCAAAGAGTAGATGCGCTTGCCGGCAAAAATCTTGCAGAAACTGGGCGGAGGGTCTCGTCATCGCACTACTGAGATTACTGCAAATTTTGGGTGCAAACAATGAGATAGGAAACCAGTGCGCTGACAAGATGGTTCGTTGTTTCGCTGTGTTCAGATTGCAGAGCTGCTTTACAGCATGTTGTTAGCACGACAGAAACCCCGAGCGCGGATTCTACAGATGAACAACACACATATGTCGTGCTGCAACATGACCATCTGTTTGTTCTTTCCCTTCGTGGATTGTTGGATATTCCCAGCAAAGTTGGCTACTTGTCATCAGTTCGGGTCTCTTGAGAGATCTGCAGATACTAGTATTGTCAACTGCAAAGTGCATTAGCTAGTTCAGCTTTTATAATTCCTACTCGCAAATCCACACTCGCTATGGTTGCTACATTCACGATCACGGGCAAAGTATGGATCAGAAGCAAACTTCTACTGCGAGCTTTTCATCAGAAAGAGCCAGTACGTGATCGGCTTGGGACAAGTTCACTCCAGGTCTGTTTGAAACAATGTCAAACGAAGCTCTGCTGGCGTATGATCACCGTTCGCACCTAGAATCTATCTGGCAATTGGGCGCATACAAGGGCGGCCTTTTGGTATTGTCTTTTCCACTTACGGTCTCAAAAAGAGGCCGGGCTCTCGCTGGGCTCTCTCTCTCTCTCTCTCTCTACTTGGAGAAAACTGGAAAAGTTAAAGTTTAGTAGAATCCTGTGTCTCATCAGTTTCGCGTGCCTGATTTCATGCAGAAGTCGGCCTCTTCTAACAGCCCTTTTACCGGTCAAAGGGTAGATCGTTCTTACAAGCATTTTTCAGGGTAAAAGTCTTCCTACACCTTCACCTTGTTTGTTTGTTGTCATTCTCCAATGGGCTCGAAGCTCAGAGTAGTTGTGAGCAGATATGCTTGAAGAAAGAGGTGCAAGTAGAGCATACAGCAGTCGAGAAAATAGGACAATGACACTAGTGTCTATTGGACATTGAATTTTGTCTCATATGAGGTCAACTCTGGCCTCATATGAGGCCAACTGACCACCGAAAAAGTATGTAAAATATATAATAAGTACGGTGAATATGCTACTTGTTGTACGTGTAATTTATCTAACCCCCTTCTATGATATCAAAACAAAGGATAGCCTACTCCGTTGCACTAAAACTCTGACTGCGCAAAAAAGTTGGCAGAGTTTTTCTACAGCTCACTCTGCCAGAATAGAGAACTCAAAGACCTTCAAGTAGATATAAAGAACAGCGGAAGTGGACGTCGCCTTGATACTTGAATATCTCCGCGAAATTTGGCTTCATATGAGGCAATTTGACCTGATACAGTATGAAGCCAGATGTCCAATAGACACTAGTTTAGCTATTGTCTATGGGACATTGCGTTTTGCCTCATACAGTATAAGGCCAAGCTTGGCCATATATGAGGTGCACTGAGCCCCGAGAAAATATGTAAATTTGTGATACGTAGGAGAAATTTGCTAGTTGTACGACGTGTCTTTTACCTCACCCTCTTCCATAGTTTCGAAATGTGGGATTGTCGACTTCGTCACACTTAAACTGCGAATACGCAAAACTTTCATCCAATTTTGGTACAGCTCCATCCTCTCCGACAAGAATACTCAAATATCTCAAAGCAAATATCAAGAACAGTTAAAACAGACATCTCATAGAGCCTTTAACATCAGCTCGAAATTTGACCTCGTATGGGGCCACATGTGCAACAGACACAAGATATCATCTACTACTTTCCCCGACAAAGTATCGCAGAAAAAACTAAAAATCTCAACAGTGTGCGACATGATGTACTACCCCTGTTCGAGGATTGCGAGAGCCACGTGCACCACACCGAGAGACTTTGAGCGGTACTGTCACAGCATATTACTGTTAAGAGATTGTCGTGAAAACTGCTACCTGAACGTTATGAAAACGAGAGTTGTCCCATGATGTAATGCCATCGGAGAACACTTCTAATTCAATTCTAGCGATGATCGTTACTGCTACGTGCAGCTTCCTTTTGGCCCAGGGTCCTGTGCAAGGATATCAGTACTGATACTTGCCGCGGAAGTTTCTGAAACTAGTTGTAATCAACTTGCGGTACAGCATTATGTCAATGAGCATAGAAAATCATGCCTAATTCCCTTTTCTACGTGCATCTGTATGTTTGCCCCTTTCAAAGGCCCGAGTACTATTGCAAAAAAGAGCAGCTGGGGCTATCGTGGAGAAAGTTCAGGCAGGTGTATGGTAGATGGGGCTTCCTAAACGAAAATGTAGCCTGTCCCCGATTGCACAGAGCATTGAAGTACAACCTCGTGCATGCCGAACATATAGAGCGATGAACCTCTGCTGGAAAATCCGTGGTTTTCGAGCCACAGCATCACTATGCTTAACTCTAAATTTGCTCTCCTATCCGTCCTTGTCTTTGCAGTTACGGTGTTCGCCGCAAGAAACCCCAAATTGAGGGGGTCCTTGTTTGAGGGCGACAAATTCATTCCTATTCCGGACTTCTCTGACGAATTCCGAGGTTCGTTCGACCACGCCAAATGGTACGACATTAATCCGCGGTGGAAGGGGCGCCAGCCCGGTCTTTTCGCAGCCAAAAATGTGAGACAAAGAAACGGGAAGCTGATTCTGAAAGGACAGTATGAGGGCAAAAACAGTAACGCATTCGACGGTGCTCCAGCAGGATACCAGACATATACCACTTCTTTCGTTCAAAGTAGGAAGAGTGCGCGATATGGGTATTTTGAAGTAAAGTCGAAACCAGGAAACTCTCGCCTATCTTCGTCATTCTGGGGGTCCCTCGACACTCCGACACTGTGGACAGAAATTGATGTCTATGAAATTGGGGGTGGAGCACGGTTTGAGGGAATAGACTTTCGACGCCGCATCAACATGAATCTGCACGTCTTTCGTGATGTGAAGAAAGGTATTGCCCCGAACGACAACGAGCTTAGCCTTCCTACGTATTATGTTCACAACAGGTTTTTGCGCTCAAAATTCAACACCTATGGACTGGACTGGACGAAGAAACATATCACTTGGACCTTCAATGGTAAAGCTATCAGACGCGAAAGGAACAAGAGAAGGTGGAGACAGCCAATCCCAATCAAGTTTGACGTGGAGACTATGCCAAATTGGTTTGGTCTTCCATCGCGAAGAACTCTTCCTGCTTCTTACAAAATCAAATACATTCGGGCTTGGTCGCGTGTTAAGTCTCCTCGCTCGACGAGTTCAGTGAGACTTACCTCGCAAGGTAATTTTTCGCAGCTGGCTGGACATCAGTTCTCGAACATGTTCAACCTGGGAACTTCTGATACTAGCTCGCCCCCAGCAAACGAATCAATGAACGATGAAGAGGAGGAAGAGGAGGGCGAGGACAATGATGAGGAAGAGAGTGCAAACTTGGAGGTCCTCCCGACTGAACCTCAAACAGATGCACCGCAGGATGGTCTACAACGCCCACCCATCCCCGGAAGTAACGAAGCAGTCTACCGCCCTGTATTCCCTACGCTAGGTAGAAGTTGGTCTGATGTCATTAATGTCCAGAATTCCATTCTGGATGACATCGCCGGAGCCCAATTTGGAGTCGGGGAAAACATCGATCTCGCTGATTTTGATGAAGAGTTGACTATGTTTCCCGGGCAGGAACCAGCTATTGTACCTGCTTCCGCTCCTGAGAGCGATGCAGGCAATGATTCGGAGCCTGAAACAGAAGCTGCAGCCCCAGCACCGGAAGCGGCTCAGACTCCCGCCCCGGTGGCAGCTACAGCTCCAAACACAGGGTCGCTACTAGGAAATTTGTTGTCTGGTTTCAAGTTCGGGCGATAAATGAAGCAACTATATATTTCTTCAGACCAGCGAGTAATTGTGAAGAGGACCAGATAAGCCAAGGTCTGCAATTCAGTCAGATAAACAAGGATCAGAGTAGAATACTGATTCCAATTCGAGAGTGAATGTCCAAACTGTGCAACAGAAGCTGTAGTCAAAGTACGCCACAACAACTTGGGGAGATGCGAAGTATGCAGTTGAAGTAGATACTGAGCAGTAATAGTTTCCAGAAATCATAAGTGGACTTCAGAGCCTATATCGTACATATAACAAAAGTAGGATCCGTAGTGGATAGGGTTCTATAGCGACAGTCATAGATAATTCAGGTAAATTCAATAATGACTTGCTCCTTCACCGCCGTTTGGCTCAGAAAGACCGACAAATGCATGGGACGAACGCTGAGACGTCTCCCAAACTCTGGCGAGGTATTAGTACTTACATCTGTCTCAGATACTGACACTATCAAATGATAGAATTAAGAACACTATATCGTTCTTGAATATTGTCTCTCGCTGTTCTCATGGCCGTCCCTTGACTAATTTCGACAGGGAGATGTGCGCCATTGGAACTATGTGAGATGGGCACCGTCTCCATGTCGTACTATGAGGGGTATCATCGTAGAGTTCTCTTTTCTCCGGAAAGAATTTGCAGCTAACTGTCTAGAAGCCTTGGACAGTCTTTTTACAGCCAAGAGTGCACATATACGGACATGGTTTGAAGTGTTACAAACAACAGCAACAATATTGAGATTTAAGTTGCACTAGTAACTCGAATTTGGGGTAATAATATATACGTCAACGCGACTACTTGTTTGTTCTGGTATTACATTCTGAAAAGGAGTTTTTCAGTGTGAGATGGTTACAGTGGCCGTAGTTAGAGGAGGACAGCGGTTCAATGATTGTGACGGCATATGCGGATGTCTTTCGGAGGTTGAGTAACTTGTCAAAACAGGCTTTGCAAACTTGAAGGCCACCATGCTGCAAATCAGTTTATGTTACCACGAGATCCATCTCGTCGCTCATACTGATCTTGCGACAGTGTTTGTTTTGACAGCGCCATAGCCGATGACAGTGCTGTCTGTCGTTAGTCCGAAATTAAAAAGGGTCAGAAAATTTACTTAAGGACGGCTGTAGTAACCCTTCTACTGTACTACTGTACTACTGTACAGTACTTGATGTTGAGCATTTACAAATGTCCACTTCCTGCAGTAACTGTACAGTACAATACAATGTCCAGTACACACTCCCGGCATCCTGCCTTTAGTGCGCCGTATGCACCCCATAAACAATATCATTTTCGTTATCAGTGGCAATACTACTGTAACCTACTGTATACTGCGAAATCTCGCGCCGATTCGTCGATGTGTTTGTTTTGGTTCATTCGGTGGTCGGCCGAACTCGAACTAGCCAGTGTCTATCAACCATGACCCCTTTATCTCATATGAGACCGGCGTTTGCCTCATACCGTATTGTATAAGGCCAAAGCAAGAACTCGTTACAATCCATAATTATACTCTACTAATTGTTTTAGGATGAATTACCTGTTCATTGCTAGCTAGTAATGTCTATTGGACATCTGGCCTCATATCAGGTCAAATTGCCTCATACAGTATGAGGCCAAATTTCGCGGAGATATTAAAGTATCAAGGCGACGTCCACTTCCGCTGTTCTTTATATCTACTTGAAGGTCTTTGAGTTCTCTATTCTG
>JAUKWC010046154.1:0-10259 GCA_032356245.1 Endocladia muricata | reverse complement strand
AAGCCCAGGAATGATGGGGATGCAAGGAGGGAGGAGTAGAGTGTAGCAAGCGAAGCAAAGGAAAACCACGTCGACCGACGTACAGGGAGGAGAGGCGAGGACGAAGCAAGGAAATCAGGGAGGATCACGTCGATATATCGGTATCGGAAGGGTATGAGGGGTCGTGCTGTGGGAGCAGGTGTGTGCCTTTCGTATTACGGACAGGAAGGGCAGCGGTCAGAAACACGACATACTCCAACACGCTCACGTTTCTGTTCCGTAACGGCAATCACAAATAGTGACGCTCCCTCCACCAAACTTGGAAAAGTAAGTAGATTATTTAGGGTGGGGCGCGGTGTCACTAGTGACAGGGGCTGAGATCTACACATGTGAAACCACATGAGCAGATAAATGTGCGAAATCTAATCCGCAAAGCAATATCCATCTGCCAATGTATTTTCACATGTGCAGGTCTAACCCCTTTCAATAGTGACACCCCACCGATCTTATAAATTACGTACTTTTCGGACGTGAAATGCAGCTATTGCGGCGTGCTCAGAAATGCTTCTTTTTGTGCGCGACGACAATTGCTGCCAACTGTGCCCGTTCAACCTTTCCTGGTCATCGTGGCCGTGCCCCTCCCGCGATACCACTTTCTCCTGTCAGTCTTCCCATTCTCGACCGTCAACCGTGCACCCTACCCTGCACACGGATCCATTCTCGTCTTCTGCGCCTTTGCATTATCAAATCCCTACTCCTTCGTCCCAATTGTTGATTCTTTCTCGCAAGGATCATACCTCCGACCTGCCCGACAAAGTTCCCATCACGACCTTCTCCCGCGACTTGCTCACGTTGGCCGATGAGCCGCAGCTGTGGGTACAATCGGAGCCGGAGTAGCAGCCAGCGGCGACAGGGGAGGAGCTCCGGGCCAAAGCGGGCGTGTAGCCCTCGCCATCACAATCGCCACCACGCAAACACCAGCGCCGAGATGTCTCAGGCCAGGCGCATCCTTCGTCCGCCCGCTCTCTGGCACCAAAGACAGTGGACGGCAAGGACTCCGACGTAGTTGCCGTGGAGGTCGAGGAGGAGCTGGTGTCCTGTCTGACTTTCTCCAAGCCCGACTGCGAGTCCACCGAGGTCTACGTATATATTACGCAGACTATACAGCCGCAGCATGTTCTTCGCGAAAACTCTGACGTCACCGTCGAGAATCTCCAGGCCAGCATGGCCAAAGGCGGCTACAAGTATGACCTTGGCGTCATGTCGGCCACAGTGTGACAGTGCGACAATCCCTCGCTCCTGGATATCACTGACCAGACCATCAAGGACCGTACGGTGTTGCGCGAAGGTATGAAGTGTGCTATATTAGACGGCATTCATCGCCATAAAGCTGTCCTTAGCCTGAAAGAGGGAAAGGACCCTACGGCATGGACTCGCGAGCGCCTCCGCGTGCGTCTTATCCACCGAAAGGATGACCGGGGCTTGACGGATACGGAAATCATGTCCGACGCGGCGCAGCAGAACATCTTCGCCGGATTGGTCCGCATCGGCAAGTCGTTCTTCCACCACCTCATGAGTGTCATGCACATCATGCAAGCTCTTCCCGTGGAGAACGACATGAACCCACTAGTGTTGATTAAGAAGGGAGCTCGTGAAGCAACGACGAAGGCCATTCTCCTCCCAGAAACAGGCCTGTCTGCAAACCGCCGCTACGTACGCGTAGCTAAGATATTTCTCGGAGACCCAGGCCTCGTGAAAGTGCTGCGCGACCTGAATCTCGACACCTCGACCTCTGAGAAGCTCGGCATCACGCACCTTGATGACCAGCGTCTTTGGTCGAAGAGCCCTCAAGTCATAGCTCTGTTCATGACTTCGGCGTCGCGGTTCATCAACAACGTGGACCGCGACGGAAAGTATGAATCTGAAGCTTTCCACGTGTGCGGGCGCCAGCTTTACCAAGTCTGCCGAGAATTGCTTCAGAAGTATGGCAGGGGGAAGGGCCTTAGATGTGACAAATTTTTGGGGACTGAGACTGCACAATCGAAACTCCTAAGAATTTCCGTCAAAGAGCTCTATATCATCCAGATGCGCCCCATCTCCAAGAGAGACAACGACTCTGCAGAAAATCTGGAAAGGCGCAACAAGGCGCGTGCTACGCGCGTCGTAAATAATGTACCTGAGCACTTTGCTCCCGGGCTCAGGAATCACGCTGCCACGGTTCGCGTGACGACCTCAGCTGCTGTGCCTTCTACACGCCGCTCTAACCGGCGGACTCCTGCTTCCCACGCGACTGCACTCGAGCCTGCATTCCGTGTGCGGAAGGCCCCAGGATTGATGCCCGCAACAAAAGCGCTTCCAAGGGAGACAACGGATGCATCCTCCTCACGGTCAACGCCCCGACTTGTGGAGATTGTGCCGTCGGGGAAGTCTGGTAGAGTGAAGAGGGCAGTGGGGTAGTCGAGAGGAGGAGTCGCTTAGAAGACCAGGGCGCCCTAGGAGAACACGGGCCAACGTCAAGGTGCCCCGCACATGTTCGAAGACAAGTTTCCGAACCAGCTGCCGGTCGGCACTGCGGACAATACCGTGGTGTTTGAAAAAACACCCAACCCTTGGGAAAATCTGGCATACGTCGGCCCGCCAGATTGGAAAGAAAAGGAGCTGTGGCTATGGATGGCGAAAGACCCGCACCCCATGCTCTGGCTGCTTCCCATCCAGATTCCTATTTAGCACCGGGCTCACTTGTACCTCTCCATCAAGGACCACGTAGCCAAGCATATGGTTCAGTTCTGCATGGGGAACTGCGTGTACTATATCGATCTTGGGGCTATCGATGTGGGTCCGGACATCTGGAAGCCCAACCGGCCTCAGACACACTTCTGGAGGGACGTAGTAGACGTGGGTGAGGATTGTACCAGAGGATATGCCTACTTTGAGCGGCGACAAGGTTAGCTTCAGCATCTCGGCTACACGTGCCTTGAAATCTTCGCTGACTCCGGGGGCATCCTGCGCAGAAGCCTTCAGCCCCTGATGTTGATGCCCAAGTGGAAGCTTTCCCCCGTTGAAAAGTTGTTTTCGTTCATTGCGAGCGCATTCAACGGGGAGAATGCACTAAAACAGGGGCCGAATGAGACCTGGTGGAACCCGACTGTCAACGAGGGGGAAAACGAGGAGGACGCGGCAAACCGGGAGGTGGGAAGCGCTCGCTACTCCAGTACACGGAGCATGGTGATGGAAGCCTGCGAATCGAGGGGGGATTGGGTGTGGGCTTCGCGAAGGCGTGCGCAACTGGACGCGTGGGTGGATCAGCTTGCTGCCTACGTCAGTCCGAGGAAGATATTTGGGAGGAAGCTGTTCATACTTAAGACAGGTGGTCGGGCTTTGGTTACTGGGAAGAACTGCCCACAGCAAGCACTGCACAATGACTTTGACGAGTCATTGAAAGCGGAGACGCTGGGCTGTTTTGCAATCGTGAGCGGGGCAGTGGGCCTCCCGTTGTAGGTATTTAGCTATTTACACGTGTTTGCATATGGGAAGGAGAGCGAGCAGGGTGTAGCGGCGGGGTTATTCAAGATGAAGAAGATCATTGTGCCGCCAAACTCTGTGTTTGTCGGGCGTGGGGATCTCACGCAAGCCGGGGCTGGATATGAGGACCGCATTGCGGATGCGTTGACGGTACGGTACCAACTGCAATTTATGCCGAAAGGGAAAGGTGTGCCGGACCAGGTGCTCTACGCACTGAGATGGCTACCGCAGTTGCCGGCCAGTAAGATGGCCCGTGTTAGTCGGAGGTGTAGGGAAAGAGGTGAGGAGTAGGACAATCGGAAAGACGCGGACGTGGTTCGCTTTCCAGACTCGGACGCGGACAGGAGTAGTAGGGCAGAGGAGATTAGTCCTACAGATGATGGTTCGAACTGCGAGGACCGCGAGGAGGTGATTCTTATCCCGACAGGTAGTGAGCAAGATTAAGAAGCTACACGAAGAAGTGGCTGAATAGCGTGAGGTAAAATAAACTTAAGCACTACATGCGAGCTTGAGAACTCCTTCCGGGCGAGCAGGCGAAAGTAGAGGGGGTGAGAATCACTTGGGGTAAGCCACAAGGAAGGTCGCCAAGAAAAGTGGGCGATCTTGGGGCCGCTAAAGCAAGAAAAAGAGGTTCGAGAAGTAATGAAAATCTAGACTAGGGGGGTGGCACTAGTGACAGGGGTTAACATCTACCCATGTGAAAATACATGGGCAGATGGATGTTGTTTTGCGGATTACATTTCGCACATCTATCTGCTCATGTGTTTTCACATGTGTAGATCTCAACCCCTGTCACTAGTGATACCCCACCGATCATAAGACGTACTTACTTTTAAACGTCACAAAATACACGTTCACAACCTCTCTCTGATGTCGACTCGAGGTTCCGTTTGTTTCTACGCTTCGTGTGATACGTATAAAACTTGTTCAGCACAAGAAATGTATGCTTCCCGTTCTGCACGCGTCAACTGTAGCATGGCTACGGCAAGGGTGGACTGAAGTGTCGGCGCCTGTACTTCCCACGTGCTTCGAACGGTACGTGGCCGTACAGCGTAGGAGTAAAGTTGTTGCGTATAAAACGATGCCGACTCGACTGTAGGCCTCAGCGTTGCGCTGTAGTTGGCCACGCTTCGGTGCGAATCACGCGGTGCCAGATGTATGAATTAGTGCGCGCATTGTTAACCAGTGACGGGGCGATGCACAGAGCAGGCTCCGCTACACGACCGCATCGCGAAGGACAGAACCAGTACATTTCAGTCCCGTCGTACCTTTAAACGTCTTACGTTCGGAACGCACTAAACTGACGCTGTCCAGCAGCAGTCATGCAATGTACCACGCCTTACGGGGGTTACACGTTAGTCCCTGTTTACATTGCACTACGTTTACAATACTGTGCTAGAAATGAGCGCAGAGTTTTAGACATCATCTCGAGCCAAATGACGTCGGCAAGATTCTGGATAAGCCATTGCACCCGAAAATCTCCGAGCATAATGCTCAGTTTCCTAGAGCCACAGGTTGCGCATATTGCGAGTAGCGGTCTTCAGCTCAGTGGCGCGAATTCAGTTGGAAGGCAATTGAGAGTATGACGGGTCGAAGGTAAGCCTATCCAAGTGAGGCAGGCTGAAGGCCGTCATGTGAGATTGAGGTACGTAAGGTGAGATGGGGAACTGCAGTGTACTGTACAATTCGCAGTACGATCTGGACGTTTTACTAGGAAATGAACTGCAGTTAGTGGATGCGGGCGTTCACTGGACGCGCCAGTTCAAAATATTTATCTTTTGGAAGCCGGCGTTCATGCAAAAAACCGCCGTACTACACGAGCTCCACGTTTTGGAATGCCACAGAAGTCAGCATTCCATGCGATTCCAAAATGTGTAATAGAGGTGGACGGTTTAGTACGCTAATGCACCCGGTGGACGTTCGAATCCATTTCCGGACACACAGACAACCCTGTCGTCAAGTTAAAGTCCTGAGCGGCGATTTTTCCTTGTGATGCGACTGCGTGCACAGCTAAGCAGCGCGTATTCGAAACGGCATTCGCACGAGCTCGAAGGGTTTGAGCAGGATAGGAGGCGTCGTTCAAGAGTGGCGAGACGTGTGATGGGCGATGCGATGCGGTATTCCGGGCTGTTGGAGGTGGAGAGGGTGAGACGGTTCGGGTGATGGTATCGTATCGTGGGCAAACTGGAAGGGATGGTGGGCGGGATGGGTGGTGTCGCTGAAAAGTGGCGAGACGTGTGGCGGGCGATGCGATGCGGGAATTGGGGGCTGTTGAAGGTGGATTGTGATGCGATGCAGGGAGTGCAGGCTGCCTGTTGGAGATTAAGAGAGTCAGGGAGTGCGGGTGATGGAGGGGTGAGGTATACAAACTGAAAAGGAAAGCAGGTCGGACGGGTGTAGCCCTTCAAGAGTGACGAGGCGCTCGGTGCTTGATGCTATATGCGGGGTACGAACTATTGGAGGTAATGAGGGTGCTGGACTGTGGGTGATGCTGGGGTGTGGTATACGAACTGGAACAGATGATGGGCGGGATTAGAGGCGTCGTCGAAGAGTGGCGAGACGTGTGGTATGAGACGCGATGCGTGGGGTACGGGCTGTTGGAGGTCGAGAGGGCGGGGGAGTACGAGTGGTGGTGGGGCGTGATGTTGAAAACGTAGACCCGTCCAAATACTGTACCAGGACTATTCATGTAGCAGTACGGAGATCTAGTAGAATGCGACCGGACGCTCACCGCGCGCAGTGAACGTTCGGTTTAGTTTCAGTAAGTGCGCTGCGCAGCTGCCCTTTTCGCATTTCTGAATGCAGCAAAACTGTATTCGGAACTGTGAAATATGCCGTTGTTGAGCAGTACACCTAGAAATGGACTTCTACACGTCGCAGTAAGCTGTGCAGTATAACTGCTTCCTGGACTGTCACAGCCCGTAGTGTATCAGCTAGTACTACTGGACCTGGAAGTCCACCAGGTGGATGTCCGGGTCTAGTAGTACTAGACCCGGAACTGCAAAATGTGTAGTACACCACGGGTAGTACTAGACCTCCTACTGCACTCAGTGCACGTCCGCATCCATTTCCGGAAACGCAGAGGCTCTGCTGTTGTCCTGAAGTTTTTGGCGCCTCTGATGGTTCCTGGCACTTGTTAACCTGTCCAGTCGACACCACAACCTCGTAAATGCGTGACATCAGAAGGCATCAGACGATAGCGAGTATGAACCCATCATCCAACAATACGACTGGAATCCGAGGTAGAAGGCACAGTTTTTCAATTTGGGGACTACTAATGATCGTAGGTGAGATCCTCACAGCTGCTGTCAGTAACGTCGGACAGCACTGTGCTCTCCGACCCGTCAAAATTACAGTGTGGGACGTCGTTCAGGCAAACAGAAGTACAAGCAATTTGTGCTCATGTAACATTTCGAATTGAAAGTTGGCGACATACACTAGGCCACCTCACCACCAAAACATTATGAAACATATATAATACGTGTGATGAATATGCTCGTTATTGTACTTGTAGTTTACCTCAACCCATAGTCCTATGTCTGAACAAAAGCTTGCAAACTCCATTACACTCAAACCCCTAGTTGCGCAGAACGATTTCTGGGTTTCTGTAAAGTTCCACTCTGTCCCGATGGAGCACTCAAAGAGCTTCAAGTAGATATCTAGAACAGCTGCAGAGGGCGCCTCCTTGACGCTTTAATATCTTCGCTGAATTTGACCTGATATGAGGCAATGTGGCCTCAGATCGGGCTAAATGCCCAGTAGACACTCGCGAGTAGCGAGACCGTTCAATATATACATATGAGTGCTGTAAAAGCTGAGCTTCAAACATGATCTCTACGAGTACTTGGGGCACCAACAGAAGCATAAGCTGACACCACGCCTGGATGTCGGTAACTAGTACTTATCACCAGGATCGAGCGAAGCAAAGTAAGCGAGCTCTGTCATTCACGCGCGACAAGTTGACGGAGTCTTCCCCTTCGGAAGGTATAGTCGTCAGTGACCTTTTTTGTAGCTGTTATCAACGCATCATTGGGTTAACGAGTGGCAGAATTTCTTCCTGTTTTAATTTGTTTCCAGAGCAGGGACTCTTGTGCGTGGTCAAAAAAAGCAGCCTCTGTTGCAAAGAAAGTCTTGACCCTGTCCAAATTGCCTTCATAGTATTCGCTTTTCCACGAGCACACGAAAACTTCACTTCACTGCAAGCAAATACAGAAATCTGAAAAATGCTTCGTCGGAGATTGGAATGCCACTTTCTATTCCATCACGGAGGAGCTCGCAAAACCGAAATCCATGTTGATACATGAGCAGATGTGCAGAGAGGACTCTCACAAGCCACATGATGACGGGCTTTCTATACTTAGGCATCGCTGATATAGTCCATCTTTCAACTGTCACTCCTCTATCTACCTCAGCCTGTCGTAGGAACTGGGATATCTTCGACATTGCGTGCCATCTGGTGTTTCTGATCAGTATCACAGGCAATAAAGACTCCTGTCCATGACGGCGTCGCACAGTTATGTGACCATGGGTTAAATTTCGTCAATGGGGATCATACTATCCGTGGACGTAACCATTGAACCCGCTTTGGGGCAGAAGACACTGTAAAAGGAGCCCGGCGAGGATATAAGCGTACGCCATGGAAAGCTTTGGCGATGAGAACAAGAGCACTCGCGATAAAGACATGCTAACAAGTTGGTCAGTCAAAGCGAAGGATAGAAAGCCCCATCAACCATTGGTCTTTCAGTTGCCTCTCTCGAGATCATGTCACAATATTCTGATTGTCAAGCTCTTGCCACAGACACCATTCACTTGACATATAAACCTCTCCAGAAATGGAGGCGCATATGCGACTGCACATGAACACTCCGAGCTGAAGGGCATTGCCTTCCGCGTTTGCATATCCTCCAGTCCTTAGCACCCCGGGAAAGCATTACTATCAGCCGCACAGCTATGTAGATTCTGGGGAAAGCTTGGAGATCCGCCAGGAAACGCGAAATGAACAACGGACTGCACCGGTGTCCACACGACATGTCGGGGGATGGGGCAGGGACAAGTCCAACACAATTTTGCACGCTGCAAGTGCCCACAGATGTTGCGCATGTACGTGGTGGTGAAAATGTATTGATAGAAAAAAAAAATCGCAGAATTTGGGAGCAGCTCATGAAAAACTCCCAAGACATCAAAATCTCGCAGAACACAGGTAAACACACACACTATTAAAGAGATGACTTGGTCTGTAGCCACACGAGCCCTCTCATGTCGTCTGTATCCACTGCTGATTCCCTGTCCTGTTTGGACCACCATGAACGTTATCTATATGAAGGTTGCAGTGGTTTGAAGCCAGAAAAAACAACAATGCCTTCCACCACTGTCTCTTTGCTCTACCACGACGCGCTTCCTTTTCTGACAGACAATGCAAAACCAAGAGTCACAAGTGCTCCGTGCACAAAGTGGAACCTGACTGCATAGTATTTAGCAGCACGCACAGCCGCAGGTATCTCATGATTCCTTCGCACAAAGTTGGCCAAGTCCAGTGCACACGGGATGGCCAGCAGCGACATATAGAAGGGTTTAGCCGGCAGCATACCCACACCGTGCAGCACAAACTCGAAAAATAGCAGACACACAAGCGCAAACTCGAGCACCATGAGCGCGCGCCCCGTACCCAGTCTCACAATCGGCGACGCTTTACCAGCACGATGATCATCCACGGCCTGGTGGAAATGGGAGCAAAACAAGATGATGGTGGTAGGCAGGGCCACGAGCAATGCTGCTGCCGGTAGATAGCTGTCACGAGACCATAAGAGGTGTCCGAGAAGGTAACGCACGCGGTCCTGCGTCCGCGGAAAGTCTTCATACATCAACGCGCGCATGCCCCCGTCGGTACGCAGCTGTGAGTAGTATGCCGCCGCCACAGATATGCTCCACATCACAAAGCAAATCGGCTCGCCAAGACCATAATACCCCAGTCGGAAAGGCGGCCCTTGATACATGTACCCCCCTCCCACGGCAATCGCCATCACAACTAACACAGTGCCATCCCACTCTTCGTCGTCCACAGCCAGCCCCCCTAGAGCTGCAAATGCCGCAGCCAGAAACGCGCCCGCCACTGCCAATATTCCATTTCTCGCCCCTCTCGTAGCGCCACACAGATTCACCACCGATTCCCTCTTGTTCACGTCGATGCCCGTGTCAAAATCGAAAACATCGTTGGTCAAGTTGAGCCAAGCAATGATAGCCACTGCCGCCGCTAGAAACGTGAACAGCGTGCGCACGGACAGTGAGCCCGTCTCCGCGTATGCCGCGGCCGAGCCTACCACAATTGGCGTGATAGCAACCGTGTACATCGGCGGTTTGACGGCCGAAAACCACAGCGCGCGGCGTGACGGTACCGCCTCAGACGCCGCAGGCATCGCAGATCCGGCAGGAGCTTCCATCACGACATCCCCGATCGCGATTGGCGCGTTGGACGCCGTTGCAACATGTGAAGCATTCTCGGCGGCAGGCGAGCCAGCTGGGACTCCATCGGTCCGACGACGCGAAACGTTGGTGCGACTCATCGCCGTCTCCCCCGCTTCTCCCCGCGCCCCCTGCCCTCTCTCACGCACCACTCG
This sequence comes from Endocladia muricata, assembly GCA_032356245.1. Classification (NCBI taxonomy): domain Eukaryota; phylum Rhodophyta; class Florideophyceae; order Gigartinales; family Endocladiaceae; genus Endocladia; species Endocladia muricata. Next base: position 144 of record JAUKWC010046154.1, on the reverse strand, counting down.
CTCTTCTCACCTTCCGCGCCTCTCCCGCGTGTCTGAGAACACACCCACACCGTAACACACTACTGCCTTCCAGCAAAGCCACCCCACCTCACAGACCAAGAACAAAATACACACCACACCCGACAGGAAAAACCAAGCAAGGCC